>JAODUJ010206901.1:0-10576 GCA_027564615.1 Psolus chitonoides
TAATTCTCTCATAATAAACTGTTCACATCGTTACTTAACATAGCCCACATCCACTTACCTACGTTAATTAGTTAATTCTCTCATAATAAACTGTTTACATCGTTATTTAACATAGCCCACATCCACTTACCTACGTTAATTAGTTAATTCTCTCATAAAAATCAGAAAATATGCTGGCATTTATCAGATACGATAAAAGCTGTTCTAATAAAACAAGAATAAGTTACTATTTTAAACAGAGGAACATTATTGCTTCAACACGACTAATAAAATGCTACAACAAACGCAATGGGCCACTTTAATAACACCTGATGTATCATGTTCCATATCAGGAACCTAAGTTGTAGGTTGCGCTCAGTGTTTCCACTTTCAAGGAAATTACCCGAAATTATGTAGAATTAAAGCATTTCGGGAAATTGCGGAAAATCCTGTCAAAGAAGAAATTAGCATTGTTGTTAGTTACTATTTAGCGTGATTATACGACCTGAAATATATTTCGGAAAATTATCACCTTATTTCAGGAAATTTGAGGGCACATTTCAGGAAATCCGTTTTAACAATGTGGAAAAACTGGTTGCGCTTCTACATATCACATTCCGAACCGTTGCAGGAGTGTATGGTGTGCGGCTTGCATGGCGCAAGGGCTGTGAGCTCTGCATCACAATCCGAGGACAATTTGTCTTGATGCTTCATTACAATTTTATGAATGAGAAATTGCAAAGGTCCTATGTGCGACTCCTCTTTCTAGCAAACATAATTTAAAGATCCTTTTCTACAGTCCACAGTCCTACAGTACCATACATATCACCTGTTGAGCTGACTAATACTGCAGATTTTTGACAGATTGTTCGGCTGAGAGGAAATGACTTTCACATTTTCATGTGTACTGTGAATATACCATCCTGTATGATTTGCAACGTCAGTCGGTACTAGTAACTATGCCGGAATTTAAGGAAGGTGCACGCTTCGGAGCAAATACCACGGGCCTATTTGGTTGTTACCACTTACATAGGGCAACGTCTTATTAGTGACCAACACTTGGGCCTGGAAACACCAAATGGCGATGCCTGACTGGGCGAGCACCTTTGGTGCAATGCAGTCAACCTGTAAATTGTAAATTTCGATTTGTGAGCTCGAGGCGCCTGCTTGTGTTACGCAAGTGGGAGGACAAGGGGTGGGGGGGGGGGCACTCATTGGTGACCGGGTGAGTAATAGTACGAAGGCGGTGTAATTTACCTCCATTTGTGTTATTGTTGCACAACATCTGTTCCCCCAGGTGTCCCCACGAAAGTCTCGGGAGTCCTTTTTTGGATGGTTTGAATTATTTGTACCCCCTCAGATAACGATTCTTCACCCCAGTGTCACCTCCACAGCCCCTGAAACAATCCTGGCAACACCGTGGTTATAGTTAATGAGTACATGAGGAAGGAAATAGAGTGGGGGGTGGCTCACTTTACCATATCTTTGACGTGTTGCCACTCTTTTCAAATAGTCGGGTCAAATATATACTGAATTAAATACAACAATAATAAATACTGCAAATAAATACAAGAAATACAAGAAACAAGGAACTAAAACTGTGCCATCCCACGAAAACTAACTTAAAATATACATTTCCCTGAAATAACGGCACCTTTGTTTAGCATATAGAATAGCGTAACAAATTATTATTGATAGACACAGTGGAATAGCTTATTTGACTTCATGATCAGAGACTTCATACACATGTAAACTGATAAATAGAACAAATTGCTGAGTAATCTTGATTATGAACTGATCAAAGTTATTAAATAAATTCAACAAATAAACCATATATTGAACAATAATAAAGCCAAACATTTGCTCGTCTCTGTTCGAGACTGGCAAATTTTTCGAGACCTCAAGGGTCCGAGACCGAGACCACAATGTGTCGAGACTGAGACCGAGTCCGGCAAAAACTGGTCTGACTGGTCTCGGACTGCGAAACAAGTTAGGTTACCATGTGTATGCAACAAGAGCACCAATGGTGCAGACGCTCATACCAAATGCAGACCTATATTTGCAATTACTATATAGTATGTGCAAAACATTAATCATTAACACTGGTGATTAACTTAGAAACAATATGAAACATCAGGCCGGTCGGAACGAATTTGAAAGTGGCACGGCATTTTGGGGTCTGGGGCTGAAAAGTGGTAGGCCTATGGCATCTTGGGGTCTAGTACGGCAGCTGGGGTCTTGAGCTGAAAAGTGGTACGGCAGCTGCCGTACCGGCCATGCGGTTCCGACGGGCCTGCGAAACATTCACCTAGTATGGTAGACCTGCATACCGAATATGTTTGGTTGGTAATTGAGCTCGGTTGACCTCAGATGACTTTTGGCATCTACCAAATACAATGGGCACTATAGTGAAGTTGTAGGCCTAATCAGCACTTTTTTTTTCTTTCTTCATAATTCCTAAATTTGCCGTTTCCCAATTATAGCTCATAGTATTGGAGGTCACGGTAGGTGGAAGTTATTCCTCCAGCCTGTAGTGTCAATTTTTAGTGGAAGCCCGGACGTACACTCAATCTGGCTGCGAGGTAGGGTCATTTTAATTTTAGGGGACATTTTACTGGGAGAAAGGGCAAGCCCCATGCATATGACTCACAGTGGGAGACATGGAGTGCAGCTTATAGGCCTACATAGCTGCTGGGCCATTGTATATTCTCACCACTCCTTCAATCTTAGTAGGAGTAGAATAAATGTACTGCTATACCACTGTAAATTCTCAACACTCCTTTAATTGATCTCAGTTCTGGTTGAGAAACTACTTCCATTGATATCTTGAATGATAAGACTATATGCCCTATGTAACCCCAACCTAATCCTAACCTCTAACCCAGCGGTTCCCAACCTTTTTCTGGTGGCGACCCCATTCCAGATATTATCATCAGAGTGCGACCCTTCAAAGTACAAAGTAACATGTGTCACTACTATACATCGTTATCATTCACACCCAGGTGCGATGACTCTCACGACATAGCCTACGGACTCGGCTGAGTAGACATAGGCTACGGACGTGGTTGTGTGACAGTAACAAGACTAGGGAAAATGTTCGATACTTGTGGCCAGGGGCGTAGCTAGGCCGGGACATTCTGAATTTCCGACTGCCGCACTAACTGGCACGGCTATGGTTGCGCGCGAAGGGCGCAACATTTCCTTTTCGTGTCCGATCTTTGGGTCAAGTGATGTCTCGTAGAAGGTAAAAAGGACCAATAAAACTGCGCGCGAAGTGCGCGTAAAAAATTAGTTTTGTAATGGTTGCGTTGTAAACGGCACATGGTGCCACATGTCAAGACGAGAAGAAACTCGGAATAGGACTCTGCACTGCACTGCGATTTTTGTTGTATACTACCGTGTTGTGTTCGGGTTATGGATCATGGTACATTTAGGACAAGTGAGACCACGTGAAGAGACAAGCCGAACAATTTTGGTTGTAAAGTCCGATTTTAGGCTCACTGTATGAACGACACAATCGTCACCAATGATACCAGAGGTCATTTCACGACAAGAAGTGAACTTTGTCAAGCCTATCATGTAGGCATAGTCCTCGCGTATTTAACAGCACATTCGGCACAATTGCCAACACCAGATAATGAACGGCACAAAGCCGCTCGCGAAGCGCGCAAAAAAATTACACTGTCGGCAGTCGGAATTTTTAGTTTCCTGATCCGAAAACAGTTAGCAGTAACTTTTGCCGAAAAAAATATGTTTTTATGTATGAGCAGTTATTTACGAATAGACCTCAGTTGCAAAATTGGAGGGCCTAAATGACACCACATGACAAGACAAAGTAGCAAAACTGCGCGCAAATGTAACGTTAGCAGTCGGAATTGTTATTATCTTGACCCGAACACTGTAGCTTTTGACCGCATGAGCAGAAATTTGTGAACAGTTGAACAATTGAAGTGAGGTAGTAAGTTGCACCAAATAACAAGAACAACTCCTGAAAAAAAAGATAATGTCGGCACACATTTACGGCCATATTTCGCATTCAATGACACTTTCCTTGCAAAAATAAACTTTTTATTTGTTTCAGTTTTCACTCTATTCATCATTATTTATTGGGGATATCAGATATCAGAAATAAAATTACACGGAAAGTGAATTTAAATTATAAAAGCCCGGTCAACTAGATCACAGAATAACTTACTTTCATGAAAGCATAATATTTATTTATAAAGTTTTGAGACTAGTCCGCGACCCCACGAAAAGTGCTTCGCGACCCGCGACCCCGAGGTTGGGAACCCATACTCTAACCCCAAGCCAAAAATATTGATAATCTCACTTCAACTTGAAAACAAGAGTTTCGTAATAATATCAGAACCTTCCACAACTGTTCTTTTAGGGTCATACTGTTCCATAATTCTTTGAAATCCTATGTTTAGAAAACATGTAGACAAATACTTTAGTGAAGACTTGTTCAGGTGAAGTGTCCCAAGTATGTCATCGAAATCAGCAATGGGGAAGAGCATCCTACATCGGTAGGTAGGTAAAGCTTACAATCAGTTTGTAGTTAACCAATGGCAAATAGGTCAGATTTGATGTGAAATGCAAAAATAACTTTCAAAATCTTTCGGATATTCTTTTTTGCTGTCCCAAAGGTGAAACAAAATAAGATGAAGCTAATAGTGAAGTTATTTGTTTTGAAAGTATAAGATATGTTTTCTTTAGGACGAAATATCTATAAGTTCGTCAGCTTCGCTATGTGGCATGTATTTAACGATGTAAGTCACTGTACAAACAGTTCAACACGAGTACACAGTAGGCCTATGTTCAGTATGAAAGCCCTACAAAAACATCATGTTTCAGGATACATTTAACTGACGCCCCCTCCCACACATACCACCAGAAAGCCAAAAGGCTCAGTGATTCCTTGATTGTAACATGGCCGAAAGCCTGGTATAAAATCACTATAAATAATATCACACTCTTTACGAACATTCACAAACACCAAGTTACAAGCCTAGCTGATCTCACCAGGCATTATAAACTTTACCCATGTTTTTTATTGTTTGACCTATGCTGTCCTCATCTTACTCACTGTACTCATTATGGGGAACATGCTGACTACTAAATTTCATGCACATCCTTAATTTATATGTACCAAGTTTCATGTGAATCCAACAATGTTTAGAACTTCGACCTCAATGACCCCCGATGACCTCCAAATGACCTTCAAAATGATGTGAGCCAAATGTTGACTAATGTTCCAAGTTTCATGTGAATCTATCAATGTTCAGTACTTTCACCCCAAATGACCTCTGATGACCTCCAAATGACCTTCAACATTCTTTGGCACCAAATGTTAACTACATGCTCCAATTTATGTGTGGATCCAATATTGTTTAGTACTTTGACCTCAAATGACCCCAGATGACCTCCAAATGACCAATCAAATATTCAGCACCAAATGTTTACTACATGTACCAAGTTTCAGGTATATCTAAAATTTGACCTCAAATGACCCCCGATGACCTCCAAAAGACCTTCAAATTTGTTGTCACCAATGTTTACTATATGTACCAAGTTTTATGTTTAGTATTTTGACCTCAAATGACCCTTGGTGACCTCCACATGCTCTTTAAAATGTCCAGCACGAAATGTTTACTGTATATACCAAGTTTCAGGTAAATCAAAAAATTGACCTCAAATGACCCCTGATGACCTCCAAATGACCTTCAACATTTTTTCACCCAAATGTTTACTATATGTACCAACTCTCATGTCCATCCGACATTCTTTAGTATTTTGGCCCAAAATGACCACTAGATGACCACTAGGACCATCCGCCCAAATTCCCTGAACACCCTGAAGGTAGCACTACCAGAGTATTATTATGACAAACCCTCAAAATGCACAACCAAAACTGTAGGAGAAGAAGAGTTTTGCGTGTTTCTAGTTAATGGCCTCTGCTGACCTCCACATGACCTTTGACCGGAAATTATGGACGCAGGTTGATGGCCCACCATCCATCCACTGGTCATTATGTCCGAGTTTCATCCGAATCCGTCGAAGCGTGGGAGCAATTTAACCAATTGTTGACAGTCAGACAGATAGATAGACAGATAGACCACAATAGCCACCACCAGCAGGTATGAGCTAATAACTGGGGCAAAATTGTAAAAAACTTGAAAGTCTATGCCAATCGTAATTTGTCTTCCTCTTCACAAAATCTGTAGAGATTAGTCTCCCCAATCTCAATCACAAATTGCCGCCCTTGGTTTCATCATTTGCTACCGGTGTGTTCATAACATGCGATAACGAATATAGTACGTACATATGAACACATTTCCGATTTTTTTTTTAACGGACATGAGTCTTCTGGTGTGGAGGGGGTGGACTGGAGGCGGAGGTGAATCTCCCACGTCACCTTCGGAATTGAAATTTATTACTAATTCAATATTTGCCTATGACTTAGAGGAGAGTTGAAGTTAGGTTAGGTTATATATCCACAGGAGCATGATTTTTGTCAATAATTCAATATTCGTTTATGCAATAATTGGCGTGACGATATGTAAACTTTTCATTTTCTCCGCAACCCGCAATCGAATATTCGGAACTTCAGTTATAATTTTAGTTGAATAGACTATCTCTAGAGTTACACAATGCAATACCAAGCACAGAGGTACACTTGAACAGGAAACTAACAAGGAAATGAGATGTATTGAACAAAGAACCAAAAAGAAAAATCATTGTTTTATCGTAGTTAATTTTTAACCAAGATGCTCTGTTCGCAAATAATTTGAAAAACGTCTGCGTTTGAGATTATAGAGTTCAGTGAGCATTCTAAGACAATAATAGTGCCATATCTCCAAACCACCAATAAACACTCCACCTTGTAGCATTAGATATTAGTATATCCGTAGTTATTCCTGCGGACATCACTGTCTCACTTTTGTTATTGTAACATTACATTTTTACAATCCATACGCTGCTATATAGGAGCATAAAGCATTAATACATGAAAAAAGTTAAAGTTAAATTGATGCAAACAACTAAAATTGAAATCTCAACTCGAATGATTCTTCAAAGACAATGTGAGAACAAATATTCTCTCTAATTAACCCATTTTATTACAAAACCCGACTGACTAGATCTAATGATGCAGGGAATCAAATTCTGGGAGCAGTGGCTCATGAACAAATTTTATAAATAACATTTAGCACGGATAAATAGGTTGAACGATGGTTTTAACCGTAGTTTAGTAGATTCGTTAGTCTTCGGTAAGCTAATTATTAATACCAAGACTTTGTTCCGTAGAAAGATCTAAATTGTTGCTTAAAGGCCTGAAATGCTTGTAGAATTTTGCCTAAAACCCATTCGTGCCAAAACTTTACAATTACAAAAATATGTTATCGTTGGCCAACACTCATCAGTCATGTCAGTTCAGTCAAATTGCGATTGTATAAAATACTGTTATTTGTTTTTAAATCGCTTATGAAGAGAACTCCTGGATATATTGATGATCTCATTGAGCCATATATATCCTTCTCGTAGACTCCGTTCAGGTTACCAGAATCGTCTTGTGGATCCAATTTCAAATCGTTCTTGGGGAAAAAGATCGTTCGCTAGGGCTGCCCCACGTCTTTGGAACAAACTTCCGACTCGTGTCAAGTTTGCAAGTACATTGACTGAGTTCAAGAGTTACCTCAAAACTTACCTATTTTCTCTGGCTTTTAAGTAAGATTGTTTTTTTCTAAAGTTGTTTGGTGGTTTTTTTCTTCGGTTTGCTTTTTATAAGATTCTTTCTGTATCAGCGCCATGAGCACCTTGTTCGGTGGATTTGAGCGCTATATAAGTTGTCATTATTAATATTAACATTTATTATTATTATAGTTGAAATCGTCATTATTAGGAAGGACATGTGGAAGTCGAAAGTTATTGAAACATAACGATTACCAAAGTCGCCATTATTGTAGTGTTGCAGTGGATGAGCATGAAGTGAATTCGTGCTCAAATACCATTTCACGAACAATTTCGGAGGATCGAATCATGATAGGCGCAAGTGTACAAAAATGTCATTGACTTGAACAGTCTAGGGAGCAAACGGCCCTGGACCTCCCCTTGGATCTGCCGCTGTGTTGATAATAAATTATGTCGTTGACGTAGTGCGTTAGAGTTTTTATCGTCTAGGCCAACATTCTGCAAACTATTGGTCGTGACCCAAAAGTGGGTCGCGAAAAAAAATTCAGCCAAACTTTCTAAGAAGTGCTAAAATAGATTGATACGTGTTTTATGATTCCGTCAGCAACAAAGATTGTTTGACAATCTATCGAATTTGTCCTTTTTTTTACCATATGTGCGGTCCATAACCCCCAAATCGGTAATTGTAACATGAAGCTGTGGCGCGCTCCGCGCATATATAGTAGCGTTCCTTTTACCTGTCTTGTCATGTAGTCTCCCTTGCGCCAAATGTGGAAACCCGAAGACCATACATAATCAACACAATATTTTCGCGCGCTTAGTAGTGTTTATTCCTTCTTGTCTTGTTCTGCCATTTGGTATCTTTTTTTGCAGAATGTGTTGTTCAAAACCCATATAGCACGAACATGACAAGTGGAAATTTTTGCGCGGTTCGCGCGCATTAGTTTTTTTCTGACTCAATGACTAGTTGTCATATCTGTTTATTTGTGCTGAATGTGTAGTTTATAACAGAAGCTTATGAGAAACTGACTGTTTGCGCGTTCCGCGCGCAGTGATACTCGTATCTCCATTTTTGGCAAGTGATGTCACTTATGCCGAAGAAGATTGAACATAATAATCCTCTTCAAAATTCATTGACTTCATTTTATTCGTGACATCGGCCATCGGCGGGTGGGTCGCTGTCGATTGCTGATATTTTTGCTGGTCCCGAAGGGAACAAGCATATATTCCTCGTTATCCCTCCGTCACTCTCTCACGCCGCTTTGTGTCACGTGACGGTCAGTGTTGCCATTAGGTATTGGTTGTAATGAACGTAATGCTACAGGTCCAGTGTGTGTAATAAGTGGTGGTAAATCTGACTATGAGAATGATTTAGAGTGAGCACACTGAGTAATTACATCAGCCTATTCCATAGAAAAGATTCCCAGCTGATTGTAAATGAATGGCTAAATAGGGAGGGCATTATCAGATTGTCGAAGTGTATACAGTTACCGATGGAAGGCAAAATAGGACTAAATTGGAACTCAAACCGATGAAACACCAGATCTAGAGCGTACATGATTGGGAGAGAGTTGCGGTGTGAGGGAGAGTTGCGGTGTGAGGGATGGGGAAGGTGATGGTGATATTGAGTCTGAAATTCGGTGTTAATTTTATTATACTTGGAAAATCATTGCACTACTGTAATCAATAAAAAAATTGCAGTCACTGCTATTCGAGATAGATGATGACATCACTATCACATATTATCACCAAAGCCCAGCCCATAACTGTGCTCCCCGGACTCTACAACCCCTTAGATCAACTTTATCGGGGACCAGCTTATAGGAGTTTTGCTCATTCTTGTTTTTTAATATAAGACATGCATGGGGTGATTACAAATGACTGAATTAATTTGACATTAGTCATTCAGTGTCCCCCCACTGTGCACAGCACAATCCACCAGCAATAGCCTATAGCTAGATAGTTGCTACTGTATATGTCCATGTAGTAATTGGATGAGGCAGCAGAGTAGACCTAATAACACCCCTATGGATGTTATGAACACAGACACCTATTACTTTCAGGTGTACTGTAACTTAAAGGAGTTCAGTGAGTTTGAAATTCCATCCGACAAGAGTCAGTGAAACATTGTTATTTCTTAACCCTGTTATATTGAAAACTTACTTCCCTGTTCTTAATTTGTTTGGAGGGCCATTTTATCTTTTAGAGTTGGTATCGGGGGACAAAGAGAATCAACTATCACCTGAGCCCCACCTTGGTTGAAATGACAATTTACACCCCTAGATTGCAGGAAATGGAACTGCAGAATGCAGTTAGATATCCTATAGACCAATTTTTCAGAACATATTAATCAATGTTATATTGAAAGTTTACTTCCCGTTCTCATTTTCTTCGCGGGCCAGATTGAATGGCCACGTGGGCACAATTTGGCCCGCGGGCCGCCTATTAGGAACCAGGGCTATAGACCATGTCCGGGCTGCATGTGACCCTACCTCTTCCCCTTCTTGCTCGAAACTGCAAGTAGCGAAAGGATATATCTAGCAGGGAGATGCAGGGGCACTGAGGCGTGACGTCACCGGAATGTCACAAACAATAAGGGCTGTCTCAAGTGCCTCCTCGGACATTGTTGCGCAAATCCCCCTGCCCAATGACAGCCGAGGGTTATAGATTTATTGAAGTCATTCCAACAGTTAAAGGCTGTGGAGACTCACCCCAGATGGGCAATTTAAAGCCCGGCAATTAGACTTGCGTGGATGAGTAACACAATTAGCATTTGGCGACCCTGTTAATACCACTCACAGTTCCTTCAGTGAGTATGAAATACAACCCATTACCTACCACGGACGCAAATTTTGCGTGTTGAAAATCAGGTTTTTCAAAACCTCACTGCAAGAGATAGCAACCACCT
>JAODUJ010207011.1:0-10576 GCA_027564615.1 Psolus chitonoides
AATAATAATAATAATAATAATAATAATAATAATAATAATAATATTTATATAGCGCCTTATCGAAAATGGCCAAAGCGCTTCACAAACCTACAAAACAGAAATAAGAAAATACAAACTTACACTCTTGCAAAAATGAAATAAATAAAATACATACAAACAAAGCATGTGGCAACCGTGAGGCGAGGAACCTACATTTTAGGGAACAGATCAAATTTGAGGGCTTTCTTAAACTTTGAGTTGTAGTACATTGACGAACAGAGGCAGGTAAAGAGTTGCGGAGGCGGGGAGCGGCTGCATGGAAAGCCTTGTCCCCAACCGTGCGCTTGGTTCTAGGAACGTTGAGGAGAAGGGTATTGTCACCTGACCTTAGATTGGATCTGTTTAGGATATACTGAGTGAGCCTGAGGAATTCGGTCAGGCAAGACGGTAATAGCCCGTAGAAACCGTTAAAGGTCAGTAACATGAGCTTAAAAATTATATGGGCGTCAACTGGTAACCAGTGGAGCTCTCTGAGGAGTGGTGCAGATGGTTCTCTTCTATCAGATCTAAAGATAATTTTAGCCCCCCTGTTCTGCAAAGTTCGGAACTTTTTACGGTCTTTTGCTGATATGCCATAGAGTGATGAATTTGCATAATCTAAGCGAGATAAAATCAGTGGCCGGACGAGGTGGTGGCAGCTGTCAACGGTAATATAGCGACGTATTCTGTTAATGTTCCGGAGGTGAAAATTGACTGTTTTGGTGATTGATTTTACATGTTCAGTCATTGACATTTTCCTGTCGAACGCAACACCCAAATTAATTTATTGTCGAAGATGGAAGGATGACACTGTCGCCGATGCTGATGGAAATGTCCTTGATCAATTTGTAATTGTGAGTTGAGGATGCAATAAAGGACTCCGTCTTTTTTCAATGTTTAGTTTCAATTTATTTTTGGTCATCCAGTCACTGATTTCATGTATGCATGATGTCAATTTTGCAACAGTCCTTTCAGCATCTCCATCAATCTTTGGATTAAATGACAGGTACAGCTGGGCGTCGTTCGCGTACATATGATACATGATGTTATGTTTCCGAACGATAGCACCAATTTCCCCCGTATACATTGTAAAGAATAGTGGCCAGCCAGCAGAGCCTTGTGGGACTCCAAAACGGAGTGCCTGAGAGTCAGATTTATTTTCCCCTACACAAACCCGAAACGACCGGTTCTGCAGGTAAGAATGAATTCAGCTGATAGCCGCGTCGCATATACCGAAGGTGGAACTAAGCCGATTCAACAAGATAACATGATCGACCGTGTCGAACGCGGCGGAGAGACCAAGTAACACGACCGCAACAGCTATGATTTCATCCATGGCACTCAAAAGATCAGTTCTCACCCGCAGAAGGGCCGTCTCGGTGCTGTGTAGTTCTCTTTAAGCAGATCGGAGATTCTCCTGAAAATCATGGGATTTAATATGATTTTTTATATGGGTACAGACAATTTTCTCCATGATCTTGGCCACAGTAGAGACAGGACGGTAATTTATTAGCATTTGTTTATCCATGTATCCCTCACCTGTCCACGACAGATGATATCACGACTGCGATTGAAAGCCTGAAAAACAACAAGGCACTTGGTTCCGACTTGGTTCTTAGCGAATTCATTAAATCTGTAGCTGAAGATTTCGACATTCGCCTTGTACTGAATAATGTTGTGCAATATATTTGGTTGACAGGTACCTGGCCATACTCTCTGACTGATTCAACATATGTAGTGCTACATAAAAAGAACGATCGTACCAACTGTGGTAATCACATGACATTGGTACATTGTCAGCCATATGAGCAAGATCATTCTCAACATAATCCAACAACGCTTGATTCCGTTTGTCAGAAAGAAGTTTCAGATGCACAGCGCGGTTTTGTTCCCGGGAAATCTGTCGATGCAATTTTTCGTGTTAAAGCTTACCTTGTAGTCAAACATCCTTTACATCTTATATTTGTTGACTTTCGCAAAGCAATTGATAGTGTAATGTTATATCATCGTTTTCCTTCCTCCAGCTCACACCTCACAATCCCAAGTGTAACGGACTAGTAGAAAAGTTCAATGGCACATTGAAGCAAATGCCTAAACAAATGTGTGACGAGAGGCCAAAAGACTGGGATAGATATCTCGCAACTCTGCTTTTTGCATAAAAGAAAGTCCCACAAGAGAGCACGGAGTTTTCTCCATTCGACTGCTCTTTGGTCGAACTGTCAGAGGACCTATGCTAATTTTGCGCGAGTTATGGACGAATGAGGTCTATCAACCAGAAACTAAAACTGTTTACCAGTATGTTCTTGATCTCAAGCAAAGGCTCCGAGAAACTTGTAGCCTCGCCCGAAAGCAACTTGAGTAATCTCGCGAAAAATACAAGCGTATTACGACAGAAAAGTAAAGCCAAGAGAGTTAGTAGTAGGAGATGACGAGCTACTTTTGTTACCGACAGCAAGTAACAAATTACTTATACAGTGGAAAGGTCACTTTAAAGTAATTGAGAAGTTGGATGACGTGGACTACACAATAGACTTAGGAACTGCCCAGAAAACGGTTCATATCAATGTGCAAAAAAGTACCACACACCTATCGACGCCCATGATGTCCATTCCTCAGCAAGTCAAGCGCTACAGATAGCATGCGCAGCGCACATTGACAAAATCGACGACAGCAACGTAGGCGAAATCGATTTGTCTTCAGATAAACTTTTTCTCAGACTCCCAACTTTATCCCCAACATAAACGACTTTCACGTAAGCGTCAACCCCGACTTAGACCATAAACATACTAATGTATCAAGGTAAATTATTTGCGAGCATGGTGATGTTTTTACCGACTGGCCAGGCAAAACTAATCTCGGCGAACACGACATTGTTCTCCTGGACGTTAAACCGGTCAGGAAGAGATAATGCCCAAAAGCACATGCGCTCAGATAAGAAGTCCAAAATGAAACTGATCAAATGATTAAAATGTAAATCATTGAAAAAAGCGATAGCCCTTGGGCTAGCCTACAAGTAAGTGTGAGGAAGAGGAAGTCGGATGGAACAAACCGATATTGCGTAGACTCCAGAACGCTAAACGCAAAAACTGTATTTGACGCAGAACCAATACCGACGTTTTTCGCGAGGCTAGCTACAGATAGGTATTTCACAAAAATGAACCTAAATAAAGGATATTTTTGCAAATTCCGATGAAAGCCGAAGCCAAACCACTAACTGCGTTTGTGACACACCATGGGTTGTACCAATTCCGAACCATGCCATTTGGCTTGGACATCAATCCACGATGCCACTGCAAAGATAGAGGTGCTACGAGCAAATTTCAGCAAAATTACATTTGGCTCCGCCGCTCATGTATTATTATCAATGCCACCAAAACATGTTTGAACAAAATCGGACATGAGGTTGCTGAGATGAAAATTTCAAAGAATCACTTCTAAGCCCAGCCAATTGACCCATTGAAAATGCATTTCCTTGCAGCTTACCGGCGTATTTTTTTTGACACATGTTTTCTCGCTTAGTAACAGTGCATTAATTCATTACAATACAGTCCTAACCCTAATACCTAACCCTCTTGAATATTCAGAACATGTTATATAGCTTAGTAGCCCTAACTCTAACTGTGTACCTGCTGGACGGATGCATTGTGTGCTAAGCCCCGCCCACTCATGAATGTTAATGAGATTGGCACCAAAATCAATGGGGATCATCTACTCACCATGAACAATTCATGTACAAAGTATGACATCAATCCACCATGCCACTGCCGAGATGAGTGTTACCAGCAATGTTCAACAAAATTACATTTGGGCCCGCCCCTCATGAATACTGATTGGATTCAATACGTTACTAACCTACTCGTGTACCCCACCTCCTACCAATGCCACCAAAATAAGTTTGAATAAAATCGAACATACGGTTGCCCAGATATGGACATTTTAAGGAATTGCTTTTACGCCCCGCCCACTCATCAATATTATTGAGATCGGACCAAAATCAATAGGGATTATATACTTACCATGGGCAATCCCTGTACCAAGTATGACATCAATCAACCATGCCACTGCTGAGATAGATGTGTTATGACCAAATTTCAGTGAATAACATTTGGCCCCGCCCCTCATGTATAGTAATGAGATGCAATACGGCACTAACCTACACTTGTATCCCACCTCCTACCAATGCCACCAAAACAAGTTTGAACAAAATTGAACATACGATAGCTCCTGAGCCCCGCCCACTCATGAATATTAATTAGCACTAAAATCAATAGGGATCATCTACTCACCATGTGCAATTCATGTGCCAAGCTTTCTGCCACAGACACACACACATACACACACATACACAGACAGACACACATACACACGCAGTCGTGCCTGCATGGATTACTTTGTCCTTCGGCAAGTAATCAAAAATGAATTATGGCTTACTAGAAAGAATGTACTGCCTCAGAAGGTTCTTAGTTTGGGAAAATTCACTGCTTTTTGTAGTAGTTCCAGTTTTTTACAACAGCAAATCCTGGTTCTCTTGCTCTTCAAAGTCTTCAACTCCAAATTCGAGCGGAACGCTCCCAGACGACTACCCCAATAAGACACATCTTTACTCGCTCGTGGGGTTCCTCTCTGCACTACTAGCCCCAACTGCACTGCCAGCCTCACTGCTTGAGCAGGAAAGTATTGGGAGTGCTGGATAGTAATGGCTATTACGCAACTGCTGGCATGTGGACACAAAAAGGGCCAACTGCCAGCCGCACTCCGCTCTAACCGCTCGTCGTGCTAAGCCCCACCTCCTATCAATACTCCTTCCGTGGATAAAGGGTTAGTTCAAGGAATTATTGCCGTGATAATGGAATGGCCCAGTAGATATTTTAATAAAAAAATGTGGTACATTGCGTTTCTCGCTTATTTTGCAACTACATTTGTGAGGCTGTGAGCCAACAGTTTTTTTTGGCAATATCCGATATCTTGTGGTAGAACTACTATATATTTGTAACTTAAGCCTGTCAATTATTAACCAAAACGTTTGTTTGACTAAGTAATACCTCATGAATTATTTGTCATCCCAACAAACTATTTGTGTTTCAACTTTTCATTCCGTTTGAAAACTGAAGCTCCACTGTTCGAACTATGAGCAAATAGTGACCTTGCAACAAATTGTGTCACCCAACAATATCAAAATTAACTTCATATGTGTAAGGCACTTGAGTGACATTGCAAGCTACGTATGCTTACTTTATATAAATCAATTAGTTTGAATTTCCTCATGACAATCTGGAAATATGGTGGCATTGTTGAAAACCGGTAGGATAACCAGAAAACCAAGAAGGGGTTGTGAATACTTGCCCTTGGAAGTGCAGTTTCAGTCTAGTATGGTCACTAATTTATTTCATGCTAAAAAACACTGTAGTGCTAACTTAATTTGTACCAGTGCCGCCAAGTGCCACCATTACAAGTTTTGAGGAATTGCTTCTAAGCCACGTCCACTCATAATAATAATAATAATATTAATGGAATTTGCACAAAAAACAATAGGGATCATCTATTCACCATGGGCAATATATGTGCGAAGTATGACAATAATCCACCATGCCACTGCTGTTACGATCAATTTACGAGCTGTTACGAGGTGTTACGAGCAATTTACAGTGAAATTACATTTAGCCCAGCCCCTCATGAATATTGATGAGATGCAGTGAAGTACTGACCTACCTAGGTTTAGCCCACCTCCTACCAATGTCACCAAAACAAATTTGAACAAAATCGTACATACGGTTGCCGAGATATTTAAATTTGAAGAAATTGCTTCTAAGCCCCACCCACTCATGAATATTGATGAGATTGGCACCAAAATTGATAGGGATCATTTATTTACCATGGGTGATCCAGGTGCCAAGTAGGACATTAATCGACCATGCAACTGCTGAGCTAGAGGTGTTACAAGTTTTTTTGTCACACACACACAGACAGACAGACACACATACACACGCAGTCGTGACCGCATATATTACTTAAGTAATCGAAAATGTATAGTTTGACCTATCTCCGAACTTTACTTACGACGCTATGGCCATAAATGTGAAAGGTCAACGAACTTGGGCTATGATAATCAAATTACCAGTATGGTCAAGATTGACCAACCTCAATGATTTTGGGTGTCTAAATATAGGTTTGCTAGCACAACAAATTCAACTGAGCAACCCAACACAATCAAAATGGCCATCTTCACCCTGAAATTTCAAATGCAAATTTGGTTATGGGCGTACAGTTATGGACGTACATAATTTCTGGACCAAGTTTTCCGCACGAAAATCAACAACAAAAAATCAGCAAAAATACTGAAAACTTTGTAAACATGTTAACTTGATGTGACAACACCTGGCAAAACTCATATTTGGTATGTAGGTTCCCCTTGGTGAGTATAAGAGACTGATTGATTTTGGTGGACATGCAAGGTCGTTTCAGGTCAACAGAAGTCAAACACTGAAAACCTTGTAAACACGTCAAGTTCATGAGACAAACTTAGGCGAAGCTCATACTTGGTATATAAGTCCCCCTTGGTAAGCACAAGAAGCCTATTAATTTTGGTGAGGATCCAAGGCCATTTGAAGTCACCAGAGGTCAAACAATGATAACCTTGTGAACATGTTTACTTGATGAAACGAACTCTGGCGAAGCTCATATTTAGTATATAGGTCACCCTTGGTGGGTACAAGAAGCCTATTCATTTTGAAAGAGATCGGAAACCATATGGGGTCAATAGAGGTCAAACACTGACAACCTTGTACAAACTTGGTAATGCAGACCAATGCAAAGTTCATATTTGGTGTGTAGGTGTTCCTCACTGAGCTAAATAAGCTTGTTGATTTTGGGAGATATCAAAGATCATTTGAAATCAACAGAGGTCGAAAACTGACAACTTTGTGAACAGGTTAACTTGATAACGCTAATCCTTGCAAAGTGCATCATTAGTGTGTAGGTGCCCCTGGCCTTAGTAAGCACAACAAGCCAACTGAATTGAGTTGTTATCCAAGGTCATTTGGAGTCCAGCAACAGATATCAATCACTGACAACCTTGTAATCGCGACATCTGAAGAACACCAACTTTTCTTAGTTTTAGGCATGTAGCTCCCCATGCTGAGTACAGCAACCCTATTGATTTTAGTGCGGTTCCAAGTCATATGAGGTTAGCAGCGGTCATACTAATTTTGTAACTGTGTTACCTGAAGAACACAAATGATATTGCCATGTAGCACAATTTCCACATGAGGTACTACACGTTCATAATACACATTAGTGCTCAAACGATATGCAAACTTAAATATCGATGTATCGTAGACATAAATAATTTTTTCCTCAAACGATATCATGATATATTGGCAAAATACAATATTAAGTACTCATTCAGAGAATGATACATATTACTAGCAGTAAATCAATCTTGTAAACAACATAAACTCCCAAAAAGGGATGACATAGTCATTCAGAAGTAAACACAGGTCTGACATGGACTTTATGGACAGGACAATTAATAACTTTTTCATCGCCTGTGTCAGGATTGGGTGGAGTGGCCATTTGAATAGCCAAGTTTTGTAGACCTCGTTTGGTGTAACTTTAAAACAATATTTTATAAGGCTAAAGATCATATCGATATTTCAAAACGATATTGTAATATCGTTGCAACACTAATACATTATAACAATATTTCAAACAAGGCTTCAAAGAGCAATGTATATGTTTACATATTACCACAGGTACAGTAAGTGATGCTCAATTTGTGTAGTGTATCTACCTGCCTTGACTAAGAGTATAGGTCTAATCTACATTCCTGAATTTACTTTTGAAAATAGCACACACACAGACAGATCCATAACTGATCATTCTGACCCTTGTTAAAACAATGTTACCATTTCATTATTATTGAAGCCCATGTAGAAATATCATCAATACATCCACACTATGGCCTATATACTAATTATATAGGCTAATTCTTAGCTTTTATCGCTAGTCCACACCTGTACACATACACTTTACATTTCAGATGATAATAAACTATTGATAACAACTGTCAACAAACAATGATGTTTATCATTGATGTTGATATTACCGCTTTGTAATGAGATCAAGGGGTGGACTGTGCTCAAGTCAAATCACACATACAGTTGTACCTCAAGTTGAGTCCTTGTGCAATGTATTTTTCATGTGCCATCAGTATTACTGCTATTATGTCCTTGCTACTTACTAGTGTTGGAAAATAACCATGCATCATGTCACTGACTCTGTCATTTGTCTCAAATTCATGAAATGATGTTGAAATTGGTTGCCAGATTTGTCTTGAATTCAATAATTTGTGAGTTTTGAATAAAGAATATGGCAAGAATCTCGACACACATTTGTGTCTTGTTATTCAAAAGCCCAAAACTAACGTACGTAACATGGTGTCCAACATGTATCTGAATATGGAAAATGACCTCCTTCTACCCAATAGTATATGGGAGAATTGATCCAATTGTCAATCAAATAAGAAACAATCACCTTTTTCTCTGGACATCCGGTTAATGAGAAAGAAAAGTCTGAAATGTACTGTTGGATACAGTTACAAAAGTTAGATAAAACTAGCTTTGTGGAAATGGCTCCATCTGTGAAATTGTTTATTTCTTCTGATGAATGGTGTATTCATGTTATCACTTGTAGCAATGGAAGCAAACAAAAGTTTACAAACCATGAAGTTATTGAAGAGAATGGAATATCTTTCACCATTTTTGATTCCTTGACGAAGTCTCGAGGAATCTATGTAGTCATGCTGGCGTAGGTATGTGTGTATATGTGTGTATGTGTGACGATTGGCTTGGACACACGATAAGTCGAACCTGCCTGGTCGGATCAAGTTCATACTTGGCATGTATGTTCCCCATAATGAGTACATGATCCTTATTGTTTTTGGGAGAGGTCAGAGGTCTTCAGAGGTCAACATACGTCAAACTATAAAAACCTTGTAAACACTCTAAGTCAACTATGCCTGTCCGATCAACATGGCGTCTTCCCGAGGACACCAAAATGTAAGTACCTACTTCTTGATCATGTGTTTCAAAACATTAGCCCTCCTATTTTGGAATGGTGATATGATGAATTGCTTCACTTTGATATTAAATTATTGGCTATGAACCTACAGAATGTTAAGATATAGTACAGGAAAAAGCGGATCCAACGTAGGTAACAACCGGACGTCAAACCATTCTAACAACTACATATGTCCCTTGAGAAGACTACATGCATATGACAATCATAAAACATCCTTATTACTGATTATAGCACCATAAAAGTTCAAAACAACTATTACTTCACTTCAGGAAAATAAATTCATTATCAAACAAAAAATTAGGCAAGAGTTTGTTGGGCCAGAAGATATAATAACAAACCCCATGTTTTAGAAGTCACAATTTGGTGTCTTCGTTTTGCTGATTTGGGGGCATTTTCGACCCATAAAATGTGTTTGACACAAAGCTTTCGGGTCGCCTACAGCCCCCGAACCCCCAGTAAGGCTTGCTGCGCTCACTCATCTACCCCACCCAAAAAAAATCCTGAAAAACTGCAACTGGAACAATACAATCTGGGATCATGTATTCGGTGTGAGGAAGATACATGCCAAATATGAAATTTGTGAAGGTTGGCATTCTTCAGATATCGCGATTACAAGGGTTTCAGTATTTGAGCTATACTGACCTCGAAAATGACATTGGAACTGCAACAAAAAATAATAGGGTTCATGTACTAAGTATGAAATTTGTGGAGTTTGGCGTTCTTTGCACAGAACTTTGCACAGACAATACGATTAGGAGCAAGTGTCACAGACACACACTCATATGCTGTGTGACTGCATATAATCCTTTCGCCCCTGACAAGGAATCACAAATTAACAGTCAGTGATAGTCAAATGTCATATTATTAGGAATACATGGTACACATGTACAGTACTACCAAAAACAACATTGTATTTCAAACAAGATTAACTCAGGGTGAGGGAGGGGTACATTGCTTCACATTTCCTAAATGCCTGGCAGTCTGAATCACATAACCGGTCTATAGTCTATATTCTATAAGGAATTTAAATGGGATTTTCACTCCAGTTCACACAGGTAATCGAAAAACTTCAGGGAAAGCCAACTGTGTGTGTACAATATATTAAGATTAATGCCCACGGGAACCAGGTTATCCCTGTGTTCATAAAAAGCATGTTCTTCTAATGTATATGCATATGTTGAACAAACAATAGCAAGTTTGAGTGCATGTTTCTGTGATGTACAGTAGATGTGGAATACATTTACATGTTTTCTACCTGTAAATTAATAAAGTCCCAATCATACACATGGTGTATGATGAAAAACACCCTTTTTCAACGATCTCAGAATAAAAATCTAGAGTGCTTCAGCCTGTGTGACCAGTTGCAATTTGTAGAGAATGAACGAATAAACCATATTCTGGAGTTAAATTTAGGGGTATAATGTGAAAATATTTTCTAAAAAGGGATAAAATGAGGGCAAAAATGTCAAAAAAAAATCAA
>JAODUJ010207122.1:0-10575 GCA_027564615.1 Psolus chitonoides
ACCAAAATTTTCTCAGATTGGACCTTTAAAAATATTCCTCCACCTGGGTTAACAATAATCAGATATGGTATACATCAGAAAACCGATGGGGCACGGCGGGCATAACCACTGGGAAATGTCTGCCCTCCCCATCTACAAACTAGTAAAGAGAAGGAAGTTAGGTACATGGCACATCCATCATATTCGATAGAGCAGGACAAGACATGCTATGGGGCACAGCCAACATAAACACAGGGGTAAATTTCTGCCCTCCCCATCTACAAACTAGTAAAGGGAAAATATATCATAAATCAAAGGGGCTCTTTGACCCTATTTCGACAGGCCACGACGGAGTTTACACACAGGGTTTAAAAATACTCCTCCGCCTGGGTTACCAATAATCAGATATGGTAAATATCAGAAAAGCGACGGGGCACGGTGGGCATAAACACAGGGGTAAATTTCTGCCATCCCCATCTACAAACTAGTGAAGAGAAAAGCTATAGGGCACATCACTCATATTCGATGGTGCACGACAAGACATAAAACAGAGGAAAGTCTAGAAGAGCTGGAGGGTTGCCAAACAGTAGAGATTTTTCCTTATTTACCCAAAAAATCTGTTACATGAAAATTTTCTTTAAAAATAAGGATTTTCAGCTGTCTGTTCCAAGTCAAAATTCTGCTAATTACCCTGATTAACTAACATATGTTGTGATGAAAATTTGACCAATTTGAGAACTTGTGCCCTTCATACTCCCTACCAAATTTCAACATCATAGTACCTATGGTTCAGAAGATGTGCTGTTCACAAGCCTAATGGGCTCAATATATTCTGCTAATTCTGTATCATATTTCGTGCTGAAAAATCTAATGATTTCGATGACTCGTGCCCTTCGTACTCCCAAACAAATTTCATCATCATAGTACCTATGGTTCAGAAGCAAGGCTTTAGGCAGCCAGCCGTGCAACCGTGATTTGCACGGCCTAACCACAAAAAACACGGCCCATATTCGTCTGAGCGGGCCATGCGCAAAGATTACAGCAAGTGGAATACCCTGGTTCCCACAAATCATGGCCTACAAGTACAATCCTACCTAAAGCCCTGTTCAGAAGATATGCTGTTCCCAAGCTTAACCTTTAAAACCGTCAATCGGAGCAGGCTTTTTTCAAATGTGTCAACAAAGAAATTGAGAGGATTCTAGCCTGTGATACCACTCTAAATATTTAGAACTTTCGTGACCTATTGCCTATTCTAACCAACCAAGGTATCTCTTTGACAGTTAGAGGCTATGTTTACAACTCCTGTGTGTGCAATGTATTGCTTCATGCCAATGAAACCTGGGCTGTGAAGGTTGAGAATATTAATCGCCTCATTCGTAATGACAATTATGTGATTAGATGGATTTGTTCTGCAAAGCTCTCAGACAGGAAATCTATGTCCGAGTTGAGACAGTATCTGGGTCTGTTAGAAGTCGCTGAGGTGGTCAGATGGGGACGTCCCCGCTGGTATGGTCACCTTATGCGTATGAATTCTGATAGTTGGCCAAGGAAGATCTTGGACAACCAGATTGATGGCAGCTACCCCCGTGGGCGACCTTCAACAAAAAGATGGCTTGACTGCATCAATGACGACCTGAAGCGCCTTGACGTGGATGCTCCTCTGGCTCAGAACCGTGTGCTGTGGAGAAGCGCCATTCGGCCAAGAGGACTTGAACATGGAACACGAGTCTAACCCTCGTCATCAGGGAAAATGGACTTTAAACCGGAGAGTAAGTAAGTAGGGGATATAGTCCACTTTTAGTGTCACAAATTTCGAAGGTCATCAGGAGTCCTTTGAGGTCAAATTAGCTTGTGAACAGCTCATCTCCCGAATTGTAGGAGCTATGAGTCTAACCCTCGTCATCGGGGGAAAACAGACTTTAAACTGGAGAGTAAGTAAGTCCAATTGGGACTGACCTTTGACGTTTTATAATTTGTAATCATTTTTTTTTAAAGACATACCCGCTCGCATGTTTTTTAGAGAAATTTCCGCTGCAAATCCGAAAATCATTTTTTTGCTAGAGTGGCTACACCACATCAAAAAATATTTGCTGAAATCACCAGACTGAAATTTACGTAAATTTTGACTCTTTCCCCTGCTGGTGTTGCCGGAAACCAGCAGGGAATAGGCTGACAATACAACCTAAACAAAGATGAGACATCAGCGCATCAGGCATACCCAAAGAAGAAAAAAAGTGCAAAGAAATAGATAAAGGTAAGAATTATTCTCGTGACGAGTAACCTATCTGTAGCCTAACGTCTCGTAGTACATAAGGCCTAGTGCAGTGTACAGGCTAGGCTAGCCTAGGCCTGTAGGCGTTAGCATTATCAGCCAAATAAAAACAATAAAAATAGCGCTGATATTTAGGCCATTTGTCAATAAAAATGAAAACTGTAACTTGATAATCTGTCCCAAATAATTTGACGAATAAGATTGCATAACCAGATTCGTCTTTGTTGAAGTTTGTAAATGAGTCTATATACAGTGCAGGCTATGCAATTATGAGCTAATGAAGCTAATTAGTCCTAATTATGCTAATTTGCATACAAACTTTAAAAAAATATCATCATAAACATTTGAAAGAGCATATTTCCTCTCAGACAAAAAATACTTGCAACTTTCATTGCAAATATCAATCTAAACCAAATTAAAACCGGATTACGTTTAATCCCCGGGACTAAAAGGGTTAAGGGGTACCCTGAAAAATGAAACTTGCAGTTTTTGTCATGTAGGATATGTAGGAAAGAACCGTTAACCCACAAATTACGGCCCCCTAATTAGAACCCTTCACCGCACATTAACGAACACATCATACAGGCAATCATACACTCTATCACCCAAACTAACTGTCATTAAAATCCATTGACATTTGAAGGAGAAAAGACATATTGAAACGTTGGGCCCTCTTATCTGAAAACGCCCCGAATGGCACCGAAATGAACTTTGACTGAAAATCAACGAACACCCCAACAGAGGCTATACTAGAACAATGCTATAACAAACTCTTGAGACTGTACCATTTCATCCTTAGAAGAAGCATTTTTCGTGTTTTCACTTAATGACCTCTAATGGCCCCTAGATGACCTTTAACTGCAAATTCCTGAACACCCCGAAGGGAGCCCTACCAGAGCATTACTATGACAAGCCTGAAACACTGCACAATCGAAACTGTAGGAGAAGAAGAGGTTTGCGTTTTTCCGGATAATGGCGCCTGCTGACCCCGACATGACTTTTGACCTGAAATGACGAAAGCGAGTCGATGGCCCACCACCTGATGGTCATTGCGTCGAAATTTCGTCTCAATCCGTCGATGCGTGTACGCATGAGAGCGATTTTACCGAGCCGATTTCCCAATTGTTGACGCGGTGACCGCCGGATAGATGGACAAATTGCCCTCGCAATACCTCACACCACATGTAAGCACGATGGTATGAGATAATAATTGAAGGTGCCTAGGTGCACAATGGTGCAATAATTTGTGATTTGTTAAGTAAATTATTGTTCAAGATATTTCATTATTAGGCCTGTTTGCTTGCCCAATTTTCAGTACAAATAAACAGGTTGCTATCACCTCTCTCAATACAAATGAACAGGTTGCTACCATCTCTCTCAATGCAAATGAACTGGTCGCTGCCAACTCTCTCAATACAAATAAACAGATTGCTACCACTTCTTTTATTACAAATGAACAGGTTGTTACCACCTCTCTCAATACAAATGAACAGGTTTCTACTACCTCTCTCAGTATAAATGAACAGGTTGATACCACCTCTCTCATTATAAATGCACAGGTTGATACCACCTCACTCAATACAAATGAACAATTGGCTAGCATCTCTCTAAATAAAAATGAACAGGTTGATGCCACTTCTCCCAGTACAAATGAACAGGTTGCTACCACCTCTTATTTTACTTTTACTTTTGAATTGTAGTATTGTGTTTTCAGAAATGTTTTCACTTTTAACGGGCCTCGGGGGAGATTAGCTGAACTGCTAACCGAGTACACCCTTTCAATGTTTAAATAAAAAAATAAAAAAATACAAATGTTCAAGTCCGAAGGTCCATTCAGGTAAAACGGGCATACGTGTGTTTACCATTGGGAAACACCCGTGTGCAGTGTAAGTCCACTGTTATATTTTGCATACCAAACCTATTCAAAAATTGTCTTTATGAAAGAGAATGACACAAAATTCGAGCTTGAACACAATATGCTTGCTTGTTTATTCAGTGGCGGCGCCGGTGTTCTAAAACTGGAGGAGGGGGAGGGAAATATTGACAGTAGGCCCTATAAACGATAACCAACGGCGCGCTATAGCACACAGCTTTCTTTTTAAAGAATCGTGAATTACTGATCCAGATAGCAAGCCTCCGGCGGGCCGCCGGTGGCTCAGCAGCGGCACGGCGGCAGCGGCAAAGTGGCGTCATACCGCCGATGGCCTACCGTCGGTTCATCAGCGGCATGACAACATCGGAATTGGTGCGGCATACTGCCGGAGACCCGACAGCGGCAAAGCAATGGCATGCCGACAGCGGCAAAGCAATGGCATGCTGACAGCGGTAATGAGGCGGCGTACCACTCTCGTCCCGATGGCAGCATTGCGGTGTCAACCGACAGCGGTTATACGGTGGCTTGCTCCTGTGCTTGGGCCCTGGCAGCAGTAGGGCCCGGGCCCGAGAATAGGAAGGGTTAGGGTGTGTAAAGGTGAAGAGTGGCAGGTATAGAACTTCCTGCGTGTGTAGTCTGTTGCGCTGCACGTAGTTGGGATTTGCAAATGTACGGGGGCAGGCCAGGACTCAGTCCTTTGCATGGGCCCGGACAGAGGCTCGTGGTCACCAAAATGCGTTTGTTTGAGCCAGGAGAGATGGGAATAAGGTTGTTTTGTCGGGTCTGTTGCATGTTGGAATGTGCAAAAGTGCGGCTTTGTTCTGTGAGTGGGCCCAGGCAGCGGCTTTGATGGGTCGGGCCTCAATAGGCATTCATTTGGGCGGCCCCTTCAAGTTGCTACCCGGGCCATGTGTGACATATAGTGACTGTCAGTGGTGTTTTTGTCAGTCCCAGCGTGTGATGGATTCAACGATGGTGTCCTTGTCCATCCTCAATCCTTGGGTTGACGTATTTCGGGCCTGGACAATTTTGGAGTTGCTGTCTGGTCCCTTGTACGGGGTATGGTTCTTTCCGTTGGTGTTTTTGTGGGTTCCAGTGTGTGGTTGACCCGGCGCGGGGTGTCTTGTCGTTGTTACTTCTCGCTTGGGCAGGCCTATTTGTGTGGTGGACCCGGCACGAGGGGGTATTGTCCTTGTCTCTACACACCTGTTGGGTGGGCCTATTTTTGTAGGCCTTTTGGGGCTGTTGTCTGGCCCGTATTTTGGGAGTCTCAGTGTGTGGTGAACCCGGCGCGGGAATGGGGGTCTTGTCCTTGTCTTTCTTTGCTTGAGTTGGCCCATTTTTTTAATTTCTTGTTCGTGTGCCGGTAGGATTTAAGGCACCCAATATCATTAGTAACCGGTTCCGCGATAGTTTGTTTTGGGAGTAGTTGACGGTTATTGCGCAATTTTCCGGTGGTGCCATTTTTCTGTACAGTGTATGCACAACCCGCCTTCCAGTCTACAAGATAAATGCCCACGTTAGTGCAGTTCCGAATTGTGGTGCTGGCGTAGATTGCTAAGTCTGAGTTCCCTGGACGGCGAGAAGAACAAACATGTTAATACTGGTAGAAATATACCGCCACTTCCACTAGAAGCAAAAATGCTCAAACATAAACTCTCATAGCCTACTTTGGACACATCATGCGTCCTGACGACAGCTTGGAGAAATCGATAATGACGGGGATGGGCAATGGTTCACGAATGGTTCTTGCTTTTAAGTAAGACTGTTTTTTCTATAGTTGTTCGGTGGGTTTTTTTCGGTTGTTATAAGATTCTTCCTGTATCAGCGCCATGAGCACCTTGTTTGGTGGATTTGAGCGCTATATAGTTTTCATTATTATTTTATTTTATTATCATTACAAAAGCACACATTTTAGGAAACTTCCGGCAATAAATCACTACCCAGATTTGCGTTCTTGTTTAGAATTCCTCTGACTGAAAAAATCTAAATTTCGGGGAGAAGATGGAAATCGGGAGCATTTCGTGGAAAATCAGGAGACTTCTGACTGAATCGGGATGGTTGGAATATATGGAACAAGCAAACAAGGCTGCAAGGGCATCGGTTTGTTTTTAACATAGCTTGCGTGTCGAAAGTGGTCGGGGCTGAATCAGTGGCGTAGCCAAGATTTTGCTGGGGAGGGAGGGGGGATGCCTTTTTTGTCATCGCCGTCTTGGGGAGGTCTAAGGACGGTGAGTGTACCCCCCCCCCCCCCTTGAGAAATGTATGAATAATTTAGTGTCCTCACATGCAATCTGGTGCTCAATTTGTTATCTTTGAAAGTAAAATTTGTGATCGAGAATATATTACACTATATTAACATTTTCCACAAAAGTGAGTGGGGATTAACCAGTTCCAAACAGAGCCTCTGTGATGAAAGTAGCACTATATTAACATTTTCCACAAAAGTGAGTGGGGCATGTTCCCACCGTGCCCCCTCGGCCCGCAACAAACGATGGTGGAGGTCTACACTGTCGAAAGAGTCACGTTTACAAAGTGTTGTCTAACTTTTTGCTCATTAATATCGTCGACAGGCCGAATATGTTCGTTTTTTCTCATAATGATGAATCTTGATCATGAACGTAAAGAAATGATGTTGGGGAATTCCAGAGGAGGACATTATCACAATTGAATTTATTTTATGGCTGACCGAGGTTATAGGAATAGTTTAAAGAGCGTGGTGATCTATTAGGTTGAGGTTCAGATCCGTGTGATCTATGGGTTCAAGGGTTTGAGACCCGGTGGCGGGCACGTGTGTCATTAGGCAAGGCACTTAATCTCGATTGCCTCACTCCACCCAGGTGAAACTGGGTGAAAAAGCAATAATTATCTTTGCCATCGTCCCCATTTCGACCCCAAACATTTCTGTGAGGGTGAGGTGCTCCTCCTCCCTCTCTGGCTACGCCACGGCACCTACCAGTCCCCACACCAGCGGTAATAACTTTATTTGAATCTTGAAAAAGACGCATCGCTCATTCAATCCGACAGGATGAAATTCCGTGTGAAATGCTACTGGACATCCGGGGGTTGAACCTACCACAGTGCCCCCTCCTTGTTCACACACTCTCGTAATAATTTTCTGTATCTTGCAATCCGAAAAAAGAGCGAAGTTAGCAGCAAAATAACTAATATCATGTTGGAACGCACCGCAGTTCCCTCTCCCCGTCCCTACACATCTCATGATAATTTGCTGTATTTTGTAATCCGAAATAAGAGCGAAGTTAGCAGCAAAATAGCAAATATTAGGCCCCTATCTTTAGAAAAACGAGTCCAGACGACTGGAGCTATAATTTCCACCTCTAAATCTAATCACCCCTCACTCTCCAAAAAGAGGAGAGTTACCCGAAGTCTAGTGCCCTACTGGCAGTGGCGTAGCCAAAAAAAATTCAGAGGGGGGGGGCGCTGGTGGGGCTGGACATTTTCATGGGAGGGCGCCGTTTTACTATCTAAGCGGAGCGCCACCATCTGTTGGCCCGGAGCGTAGAGAAAATTTCCACAAAAATGGGCATCCTAGAATGCTGGAAATGACACTTCCCAGGCCTTGCAAGTGGATCTAAATGTTCCTAAACACCCTTCATTTTGAGATCTCATGCCTTGATATGGTCATCAAATGGGTCAGTGAGAACGAAACAAAGCCCATGGGCACTATGGTTCATTGAGCGGATTAGTATAAGTTTGTGTCCTTATCCCAAATTTACCTCAAATGACCCCGGTGGCCTCCACATTTTCCACTTAGTATGATAAACACTATTGAGTTAAATTCACGTTTCTGCTCAAGTCATGGTGCTCCATCTCATATTTGACCTCAAATTACCCCTGATGAGCAGCTTGACCGTTGGAACAAAATGGCCCCAATTGACCCCTAGATGACCTTTGACCTCAAATCACTGAACACCCCATATGTACCAATGGTCAATGATAATATTGACCAACTATCATGATCATCCTATCTATTCTGTAGGGAAAGAAGCAGCTTGACCACTCAAACAAAATGACCCCTAGATGACCTTCGACCTGGAATCCCTGAACACCCCGTATGTACCATTGGTAGATGATAATAATGACCAACTATCATGATTATCCAATTTCAATCTGTGGGGGAAGAAGCATTGTTCATTTCACCCCCAAAATGACCTTTTACCTCAAATCCCTGAACACCCCATATGTCACTGATAATACTGACCAACCTTCCATGATCATCTGATTTGAATTGTAGGAGAAGAAGCATTTTGCAATTTTTCGCAAAATGGCCGAAACTGACCCCTAGATGACCTTGATGATCATTGTGACCAACTTCCATCATGATCCGCCAGACACTGCAGGAGGAGTAACAATCTGAATCAATTGTTGACAGATAGATCAATCAATAGACATTTGATTTGATTGATACGGGTTCACCGGTTCAATGATATTTTTTCGCACAAGTATTTTTTTTCATTTTTTTTCCACTCAAAATCCCAGTGGGGGGGGGGGAGACCGGGGGCGACGAACTTTCATGGGAGGGCTGCCCCCCCCCCCCCGTGGCTACGCCACTGTAGAACACCAATGGTGCAGCAGCTTATACCACGTAGGTTATTTGCACCAAAGAAATTATGAACATTGGCTTTGAGATGAGTATAACATGATATGCCTATATTATTCACCTTTGACCTCCTGCAACTACATGAACAGTGGCATAACCAGTAGGGGAGGGGACAAACTTTGACACTGTACCATAGAATAGGATAATCTGTGTTAGAAGCATTTTAGTGTTGTCATGCGATGACCCACAAATGACATTTGACTCGAAATTCATAAACACCCTGAAGTGGCACTTAATACTACGTTATTATTACAAACTCCCGACACTGTACCATGGTATCCATAGGAGAAGCATTCAGAGTATTTTCATAAAATAAACCGAATGACCTCTGAACCCCTGAACACCTTGAAGGAAGCAATACCAGACTACATTATGACATACCCTCAAGATTGCACCATAGAATCTGTAGAAGAAGCATTTTGAGTGCACTACCAAAGTATTATTGATTCATTGCCAGAGGCAAAAGAAATATATGCAGTCACGCATGTGTGTCTGTGACACTTCTTGTAAATGATGAGGCAAGGTCTGATCATTCTCATACTTGGTCGGTGGATTACGTGTAGTGAATAGATGATCCCTATCGTTTTTTGGTCATGGTCAAAGGCCATCCGAGGTCAACAGAGGTCAAATAGTGAAAACCTTGTAACCACCGTAACTTGATAGGGCAGACTTCAATTAGGCTTATACTTGGTGTGTGTGTTCACCCTAGTTAGTACATGGTCCCTATTGTTTTTGGTTGAGGTCAAATATCATCTGAGGTCAACAGAAGTCAAACATCAAAAACCTTGTAACCACCATAACTTTATGAGGCAAACGTCAATTGAGCTCATACATGTTTTTTTGTTATAGTTATTACATGGTCCCTATTGTTTTTGGTTGAGGTCAAAGGTCACCTAAGGTCAACAGAGGTCAAATGCCGAAAACCTTTTAAGCACTATAACGTGATATGGCAAACTTCAATTGAGCTCATACTTGGCATGTGTGTTCACCATAGTCAGTACATCGTCCCTATTGTTTTTGGTGGAGGTGAAAGGTCAACAGAGGTCAAACACCAACAACCTTGTAGCCACCATAACTTGATAAGGCAAACTTCAATTGGGCTCATACTTGGCATGTTTGTTCGTCATAGTTAGTACATGGTCCCTATTGTGTTTGGTTAAGGTCAAAGGTAATCTGAGGTCAAACACTGAAAACTTCAATTAGGCTCATACTTGGTATGTATGTCCTTCATAGTGCGTACATGATACCTGTTGTTTGAGATGGGGGTCATCTGAGGTCAACAGAGGTCAAACACTGTAAAAGCCTTGTAAACACCATAACTTTGCATGGTAAACTTCAATTGAGCTCCCACTTGTTATGTGTTTATCATAGTGAGTACCTGATCCCTATTGATTTTGGTGGAGTTCAAAGGTCAACAGAGGTCAAACACCAACAGCCTTGTAAATCCCATAACTTGATACCTAGGCAAACTTCAATTGAGATCGAACTTGGTATGTCTGTTCACTACAGTTAGTACATGGGCTATATTGTTTTCGGTGGGTGTCAAAGGTCATCTGAGGTAAAACAGAGGTCAAACACTGATAACCTTGTAACCACCATAACTTGATGGGGCAAACTTCAATTTAGTTTATACTTGGTATGTATGTTCCCCATAGTGAGTACCTGCTCCCTGTTGTATATATATATATACACTCTAAAAACACAAGTGCTAATTTAGTAGCTCTTACAAGGTGCTGTTTAGCTCTTTAAGTGTTAACTTAATCAATCGAGGTGCTATTTGTGCTGCACTTTCCTGGTGCTGCAATAACAGCACTTTTGTAGTGTTAATTC
>JAODUJ010207233.1:0-10575 GCA_027564615.1 Psolus chitonoides
CCCCCCTCCCCCGCTCCCCCGAACATAAGTTTGCCCATCTTCACACTAAACAATATGTCCCTTCACATATTAATTTAGACTCGACTAAAAATTGGACAGCATATATCTACACACACACTTGCTCATAAATAAACTTCCATCTGATAATCAAACAAGTTTCCCCACTGATACTTTAAACCTTTTTCTATCTTCCCACTAATACAACATGTCTCTTCATACATATATTTAGACTTGCTGATCTATCTGCTAACACCACAACTAATTTCCTTCATACATTCATCTGCACTTTTCTAAAATGGTTGTATTCACCCCTCATACACACACACACACACACACACCTAAACAAGTTTGCTTATTTTCACACTAAACAACATGTTCCTCAACATATTTATTTACACTCAACTAACAAATGATAGATCCATATAGCTTCATGTGCACTCTTGCTCATACATCAGGTAATCAAATTCCTGCACTGATACAATATATACTATCTTTCCACTAACACAAACATGTCTCCACAAACATATATTTGGAATGTACTAAAGTGTTTTTTTTTCCCCCCCCCCCCCCCCTCACACCACTAGTCCAAGTTTGCTGATCTTTACATTAAACGTTATTGTTCAATAACATATTCAGACTCTGCTAAAATATATCACCCATACCTCTCCACTCGCAATATTAGTTTACAAATATGTTCTGCTTCAATATATATATATATAGATTTTAACACTGTACAGTATTATACACTGCACACATGTCTCCAACATTCAATGTGTTCCTTCAAGCATAAACCTCTAACATAACGAAAGCAGGACTAAGACAACAATCTCTCACAACTACAGAGGAAGTAGTTAAAGTGATATGAGAGGATTATAAACTGCAGTAGGAATTGTAGAGAATGAATGTTAATCATGAATGATGATCCTCTGGTAACCGTTGACCTCATATTAATGACTATATGGTGACTTATATTCAATTATATAGTCAATCATCCACACCAACTTTGATTGAAATCCATTGAAATTTGCAAGAGAAGAGACATTTCCAAGTTGACCTGACATCCCCGAACACCCCGAAGGAAGCACTATCAGCGTATTCAATGACAAACCTTCAACACTGAATACCATCTAATCTGTCGGAGAATTAACGTTTTTCATGTTTTCAGTTACAAAAAACCTTGAACGGCCCCCAGAGACCCTTAGATGAATAGAATTTATAGGAGTAGAAGGTTTTCGAATGTTTTCATACAATGACCCCAAATGACTTCTAGATCCCAAATACATGAGCACATCGGATGGCCCATTATCGAAGGACTATTGTGTCCAAGTTTCATGAACACCCATCACAGTTTGTACAAATAGGACCAGGTTGATAGATAGATAGATGGATCGATAGATGAATAGATTGATTGATAGATAGCGTGATAGATAGACGGAGCACCATCACAATAGCTCACACCAGTATGATGGTATGAGCTAATATTAAAAAATAAATGCATAATATTTCATTGCAACATGAAGTTTGCTCATGTTGAGTATTAATTACCGAACAATAAAACTGCAATTTCATACATGCATTCCAGCTACAGAAAATAATGTTGATGTTGTATATAGAATAATATATCAAACAGTTACCATTCTCTATTTTACTGTGTAGAAAAAGACAACGAAGACCAGATTGCAACAATAAAATGATTTGCCGCAAGCAAGAATGGGATATCACCAGGATACAAAATATTAATTGTGAATTATGGATTTATTTTTATTGAAACATATATAGTAGCAAGATGGAATCGTTGCTGGACAGCTCATTTTACTTCTCACACAACATACACATTCGATAGAATAACTCATTTGAGCTGTATTGGCTCTTTACCGAAAAAACTTGAGTAAAATAAACATTTAAGCAAACTTTACCGTGCCAGATTAGCTCTCTATCTTGTATCTTTTTTAGCGATCCGTCTGTTCCATACGTGAATATGATTTTTTCCCTGAATTCTGCAATAGACAAGAGACAATTTTAGATCGAGTTTTTACTTATTTAAACAGACTGGTTGGTCAAACGGTTAGAACATCCCACTTGCCTTATTCGTGCTCAGATAATTGTTTACTCCATACACAGATAACTACCGCCTTGCCGGTATGTATTCAGTTGGTACTGCATTGAATAGTAATGACTATGAATTTGTCAATAGTTGAAATACATGTTATGAAGTCCATAGAAATTAGGAACTATAGAACACAATATTTCATGTTAATAATTAGATATTCTACAAATATTGCATTTTTATGAGTGCAATAGTACGAATATTTTCATGAGTTGAAAGATTGAGCGTTCCATCCAACGAGGCGAAACTGAGTTGAATGAAACGTTCAATCTTTTAACGAATTAAATCATTCGTACTATTGCACTCATAAAAATGCAATATTTGTAAATATCTAATTATTAACATAAACCAGCCAATTGGGACAATTTTCTATTGTTCAAAGCATCATATTTTCTGCAGAATATCGTGCTATGTAGATTGGTTCTGCAGATCCTAACCTAACTGCATATATCAACATAAATATAAATATTCTCGAATGCTTCAAAGCATGACTTGGCTCTAACCTAACATAAATATTGTCACAACTGGGCGATGTAACACCTAAGTAGATACATGCCATTTGGTTGGAGGATAATAGGGGATATGCGAAAATATAGCGCATACGTAATGTCAAAGGTTGCAATGCAGTACAGTGCAGCTTGAATTAGAACGGATCGTACAGTACCAAAAATACACGGTTGATGACGTAGGCGTTGAATAGTGTTTTATTTATTGAATGGCATGTGACCAACAATCCTGCAATCAAATGATGAGGATTTAATGAGGTGTTGCATAATATTAAAATGATCAGTATCAAGAAGAGTTTTGGCTCGTTTACAAGGTTCCAATTATGCTTGCACTGTCTTGCTGGGTCCATAAAAAATCAAATATATTATGTAAAACAATTTGATCAAAAACCACAACCTTGATTTTGTTCAGCCCCGTAACTCAGTGACAGGTTTAAATAATAACAAGCACGATATAATTAAAACATATAGGTAGAATCTTATCAAGACTATACATATATTACTTGGTCGACGCTTGCATATGAAGGGCTTTTGGCTGTCACAATCTTCTGAGTTCCACTCTCCGTTCTGATGATTAAAAGTATAACAGGGTCCATTCTCTTCCTTCTCATTAAAATCTTCAGGTGTCCACAGAGGATATCTCATAACGGTTGTGTCAATCCAAGTTAAATTCTGACCATTGTATGTCAATCCGATGAACCTGAAACATAAAACATAAACCATTAGTACGTACGTGCAGGGAAATTGTCTACTGTACAGCATCTCAGCTGAAAATATGTCTGTGCTCTGTGCATATGTCAATCATTTAGATATGGATGGATGCATTCAGTTAGAAAGAGTATAAAGCATCGTTTGTACAAAGATATGTAAACGATAAACTATTATGCTTAACCACTATGTATATATACCAATTAAAAACACCAGCGTAGCCAGTAGGGGTGGGGGTGCTCCAACCTTTGGTGTGATAGAACGCCATGGGGGATATAATACGGGTTGAGGGGTTGCGTTGAGGGAGGAGCGCGGGTGAGGGGAGGGGATGCAGGGGAATTGGGTGCAAGCGGCTATGTTAATGTTTATAGTGATATTGAGTTAGGGTGGAGGGGGCAGTTTTGAACATTATTGAACTGATCAATCAAAAAGTTACGTATCAACTCGTAGAGATGACAACTGCTCCCCAGACTCTATAACCTCTTGGACCATCTCTATCTGGGGCCAGCTTATTCGAGTCATTATACGAGTCATGTTTTAGCTTATTAGGCTAATATGGTAACCAAATAAAACCGCAGAAAAGTAATAATGTAATCATAGCGTCCAATAATATGTGATATTCATATTTAATTTATATTGATGATTATAGAAGCACCTAGGTTTTTGTGATTTCATGTCTTATATGAAATAACAGATATTACTATTTATTACACTGTAAACAAGCCTATGGCCGGGTATTCAAGAGTGTGTAAGGCCCCCACCTTTGCTCTTGACAGAGGTTTTGTTGGTATACTCTTTGTTTTACCGGTGAATTTATACGCTTGTCGGTACATCCCAACACTCTCGATACTCAAGTTGTGCTAGTGGCACACTGACATTTGGGCCAACGGGCAACGTCCGGTGTAAAATGATAAAAGTCGCTAGTTCCATGTATTTTGCATGTTGAATGACTTTTAGTAGAGTAATTTAAATGAGTCACTCGACAAATGGTTGATTAACGTAGGGGATACCCGTGACAATCATTTTGAAAACAAACAAAAATTGAATTTGTTCCTGACTTTTACATTAGCTGTTACTATCCTTGCATGAGTTGGAAAGATACATGTATGCCACACACCTTCGATGATAGTTTTGTTATAGCTGATATTATAGTTGAGGAAGACTGGTAAATTGGTACATTTCTGGACTGACTGTTGACCGTAGCATATCCCAGAAGACAGAAAACCGTGATGTATCGCCATAAATCATTGGCTCATCGGATCATTCGGACAAATCTGAATGCGCTCTTAGAATAGGAATGACCAAAATGGCGCAAAGCAGCTTTATAGGAAAAATATTTTAAATATTGTATAAACTCACATGCGTTTTTCGTGAGAATATCTACTTTCATTGTCCTGAGGATTTACAATGAACACACATTGGGAGGCATTTTGTCTATGTTTCCTCTGTATAATCATTATTGTGATAGTATGATATGATATGCTATTGTGCAACACTCCTTGTAGTACTAGCACACAGGTTAGATCGTTTACTAGTCCCACACCTGTTTGTCCCTACTCCATTGTTATCGTTCATTAGAGAAGTAATGGCAAGTAATGGATATATAGGTGGTAGCGTGACGCAATGGATGGAGTGCTCCGCTTGCACTAAAAGTCCCGGGTTCAAATCCTACTCGGTGTCTGCTTGTTCGTCAAAAAAGTTGTACGGCAGTTGTTGGTGGTTTCGCACAATTCCTGGTTTCATCAAAAAGCTTCACTGCAGTTGTTGATGGTTTCGTTGTAGTGGTTAGGTTCGGCACGGCTGTCCTGTAGTGGTGACGGTCAGGTTTCTACCACCTCTCTCAGCATTTAGGAAAGTGGCTAAAGACTGAGAGTCTCACTCACGTCCTTCGGGTGGGGACGTTAAATGGCGGTTCCAGGAGCAGGGTGGGATTGTATGGTTACACGCCTGCCTCGTTACCCTCCTAAAACTGTTCGAAAAGAGAAAGGGAGCTATCGCCAGTGTTCTTGCAAGATCACACTCGGCTCCAGTGTTCCTCGATGAGCCATAGTTGGCTTCCTGAACCGGTAAATAACTAAACTAAACTAAACTTGTGTAACCCCTGTTGATTCCAATAACTTCGGGGCTTCAATACAAACCAATAAGGACAACGTACTCAATGTGACCAAAATTATTAAAACCTGAGTAGGGGCGCTGATCCTGGGTGTTGCGGGGGGGGGGGTATCCCCGTATATTTGGAGCTGCTCTCATTGACATCAATAATTTCGCACAGTATATTTGTCTCCGTGCCACATCATTCCCCCAATGTTTCACACATATTTACGCTACTTTATCTGACAGAGGCAAGCTGACATTTACAAGCTAAATCCCCCCCCCCCCCCCCCCCACACCCATCGTTATATTTTACATGAGTCACGTGGGAATTATTCAGAAGGAAAATAGAAGGGTCTTACCATTCTTCCGAAGCTTCATTTTGCAACTGATCCGTCAAAAAGGTAAATTCGTCTTCGGATAAAATAGAGACCAGAAACGATGACTGATTCCTGCAGAATTGACGGGCTCCTCCCCATGTACGTCCACTAGTTACAACATTATAACAGTAAAACAAGGACTGTCTCCAACCTCTTTCACAGGGCAATGCTAAAAGACAAAAGATTGTTGGCAGATAAAGTGTTAGTTACGGTACAGTGCATCTCTGAACGTCTGAGTCCCTTCTCATGAAGGGTTCGGAAATATGACAATTGTAATATGCTATGCATCTTTATAAACTCTGACTTTAGCATCTCTCCGCGTCAGAGCGCCATGTCAGGGAGCAGTGTTATCCGAATTGTTTTGCTTGGTGGTCCTAATCACCTTGGTAACCCTCCAGTTGCAGGCCCGGGAAGTACGTGGTATAAGTAGAGGAGCGCACTCTTTTCGGCACCCCTCCAAACTATTTTGGCGAACTTTACAAATGGTCGCGATACCCAGTTTGAAAACCAATGAACAGGGCTATTTATAAAAAATATATATATAAAAAAATGTATTTGGGTGGTATACATAATCCTGCCAGGTTAGCATTCCTTGAGATAAACCATAACAAATTCAGATGTTTCTCCAGATGTTCAAAATGGATGGAGGATGGTCGCAGCCACACTGGCGGGAAACGTACCCCCCCCCCCTCCGGTTATGCGCCAATGAGACTATTTCTTTCTGAGTTATGCCAGGGAATCTAGAGTAATTGGAATTGTTTCTTCATACATATCAGTGATACGTAGCCTACCAAAACATCTAGTTATTCTTGGGGCTATTCCCGGTAATTTTTTTTAAAGAAAATGGCGGTTATGTCATTCATGTTTTTGGAGAGAAATCTAGTTTCTTTATTGTTTTTTCTTTCTTTCTTTATTATAAGAAAAAGTGTGGTGATGTGGGCCGGTGGGGTAGGGGAACCTTAACCCCACCGCTCCCCCGGCCCTACAATCATTGTGCATTATTTTATCAATAGATCTACAAACCTTGTAGTTGTTCAACACTGGACGACCCTTCTCGATCACCAGCAGAAAACGCCACGTTTCCCTAAGACGAGAATAAACAAGAAAACAGTAACTTCCGAACCATTGCCTTTCTTAGACACTGCATCAAGTGTCTAATATGATAGATATTGTTCAATTATACGGTTATCATGCAGGCACGAACAGGAGCGTAACTAGGTGTTCTCATCCGGAAGGGGGGATGAATGAAGAGTGGGGTGAAGGAAAGACTGTGGACCTTTCACTGCATTGTGATTTTTGTTGAAGAGGGGAGGAGGGAAAGACGTTTTGCGTGTGGGCCTCCCCCGGATGGCAACGCCACTGATCATGAGTAATTCAGTCGGTCCTTCAACTGCCCTCTATACACATAATACTGATTTGCAAAATATTACAGAATGGTGCATCAACGAGAGCAATTTTCAGAAGAAAAAAATGGGACTTTACCAGTCAGCAGCAGCTGCTGTACTGCTCCGCGCAGAACTCGTCACGGAGCTGCTTGCCGGGTTGTTCCCGCATAAGACAGGGCGCTTAACCGTGACAACTATTATGAAACTGTTGGAATATGCACAAAAAAGCCCCGGCAGCCGCAGTGGACACCCCTTTGTCTCTCCTGATCCTCCCTCGTACAGATAGGGTTAACTGAAAGTTATATTTACTGAGTAGGCTACTTACAGTAACTCCGGTAAAATTCGTTAAGGTCATGTCGTCGAAAATCCTGCGACCCATTTCAACATTTTTGTAGGTAAAATTTTCCATCGGAAAATACTCTGCTGTTCGGTTCAGACTCAAAGCGATTGCCCACATTGCATCGTATGCAAATCCCTCAACACCAGCGAAAGTGTAAGTATATGGTATTGCTGTATTGTCCTTCAATTCACGCAGTTTATCCTTTCTGAGTTGTTCAAAATTTCTTGCTTCCTATTCAACAGAAAAAAGACATGAAATTTAATGTACACAAACTCCTAATGGGGAACTGAAAAGAAATTAATACTTGACATCAACCTTCCAGCCAACATGGTATCCCCTCCCACCAATGTGTTTAACCCTATAAAGCATTTCGGGTGTGATTCACCCCTCCCCCTCCCCACCCAGTGGCCACGCCGAGCTCGGGACTGCAAGTAGCGACCGCGAATTTCGAGAATTTCGAGCGCTGAGGCGTGACGCTGCCGGACTGTAGCATACAATAGCGTCAGGCCTAAGCGGCGTTTCAGCCATTGTCTCGCCAAACTCTCTGCGAAATTGGAGCTGTGCCTTCAAATGTGAACTTAATTACCTTCATTAAGTTCAGCAGCGGTGTAAGGAAGTCATCCGCCCGCAGAGGCGTTTTTAGACGAGAATCGGCCGAATGTAGTATGCATAGAGGCTGAGTTTAACTTAATGACCTTTATTATGTTCAGCAGCGGTGTAAGGAGGTCATCGACCCGCAGAAGCGTTACTAGCCGAGAATCGGCCGAATGTAGTATGAGGTTCAGTTTAACACTATGAGCTTCCAAGGGTTAATAAAATGAAATTGAAAATGTAATTGATCAATAATCTGGTATGATGCAAACCGGACAACGTCAATCAAACATCAATATCTTGCAGCTATTGTTGAGATAAGCCGTGGTACGTTATCCCCACGAAACCAAGAGAAATCAGTCAGATAAGTGAAACTCTCCAATACAATCTGACAACATAACAGGTATTCTATACCAAACAACAAACAGAAATGTCTATTTCTCCAATAACTTACAATCCCAGAAATGGCGATGTCGTCTAAGCTTTGAAGATCGATGTTAGCTTCCGAGGTGATGTACAGAGACTCGACAACAGCTGTTTCTATTTGTTCATCGGTACAGCCTTCGATTTGCCTATCCTTTATCCACCAATCATCCGCATACCATCCTGGGAGTAACCATACATATCCGTTACCGTACAACTGGTTTTGGTACACCTGAAATATGCAGCCAAAAATCAAATAAGGTGCAGAAAAAATGGTATAACATGATACTGTGCAAATACTCATGGCTTGGCGTATTATCACACAGGCGGGAGCCTCGAGAGTCCCGCGTTCATTGGTCGTACTACATGTTCAAATTATGAGCACCAAGCATCCAAGATGGCAGTAGGTACCATCTTTCAATTTGTTGATATGATCCGGCCATAATTATAACTCCAGACCTCCCTGCTGCAAGGCCGATTCCGTAGCATTCAACATTGAATGAATCTCCACCACAATTAACAGGCACCTTGCATTTACTAAGAGCCACATAACTAGTGTGTTTATGAAGCATTCAGTGTTTGACTTCGGTTGACCTTTTATAACCTTAACCAAAATCAATGCGCATCGTGTACATACTACAGCCAACCAACCTGCCACATATGAACGTCTCAGGGGGTTAAGTTATCAACTCTACACAGTTTTCAGTATAGTCCTCGGTTGACCTTAGATGATAATGCATCTCCACCAAAGTCAATAGGTTTCTTGTACTTACTACATACCACATATAAACGTCTCGTAGGTTTGGCGGTGTTTACAAAGTTTTCAGTTTTTACCTCAAATGACCTTTGAACAGCACTAACAAATAGCTCTGTTCAACTTCAAAATGCGCAACTTTACAAGCCAAGTGTGAACTTTGTAGACATTTGCATTTGCATTTTATTTCGCCTTCGGCAAGGAATTAAAGACAATTATATAGTTACTGATATATACTGTTATATATGTTACTGATAGAGGGTAAAGATACTTGCAGGGTTTGATGAATCTGCCAATAGAAACATCCGAGTTTACTCATCCTTCCAACATATTTTGAAAGCAATTTCGATATAATTTCCTTCAAAGAATCTAATTCCCCTCAAATTGTTACTTAAAAGAGAAGTTAGGAACTAATTTCAATTTTTGTGGGCCACACAAATTGGCTGCCTCTCACCAACATGTCCAACGTACTTGGTAACAGTCCGATGGATCCATGTTTATTGTAAACACGCAGATAACTATCAACCAGAGTAAAACAAATTCAGTACACTGTGTGTATACTAGAATAGCGTGTGCTGCGCGGGCAAGAGTCATGCTACTCAAACCTGGCACAGTAGTAGGCCTGGCTTTTGCCCGACCTCTAGCTGTCTAGTAATATCCTTTTTTCTTGAGTCTTGACTGCCTGTGTTGGACGTTGGACTATAACTAGTGTTCATGCTCCCAGTATCGCGGCACATGTAATAGGCTAGATTCATTCTGAGTGCATTATCTTTGTACGTATTGCAACATATTGGTGGAGGGGTCTTCGGACCAGCTACCTCACAATGTTTACGAATATAGCTCCGAATTCATCGATTACGCTCAATATTCCTGCCCAAATCCAATTATGAATATCAGTAGTTTTGGGCATCGTGCATGTCAATATTAGTTGATTTGTTGTGATTTGATAACAGAAATAAACTCTGTAATCAGCATCAAATTGTCTAAGAGATAGGCTATTTGAATCTTTCATTAAAAACAAAACCCACGAAACAACATGTCCGCCAAAATTTCGAAATCGTGCAAATCAAGTTCCTTTATGGATAAAGATACCTCATAGAATTCTGATTGATATGTAGTAGTTCGGCAACGCGGTTCTATTGGGCCTACTCCCGAAACGATAGCAGGTTGGTGTAATACCAATTTTGAGCTGCTATCAATTTTGAGCTGATAACAATTTTGAGCGGATATCAATTTTGAGCGGATATCAATTTTGAGCTGATAACAATTTTGAGCTGATAACAATTTTGA
>JAODUJ010207344.1:0-10575 GCA_027564615.1 Psolus chitonoides
TGGGATCACTAATTGATGGAATAGGGTTCACTGTTACCACATGTTGTGGGAAGCTTCAAATGCCAGAAATCATTTATTCCGCCATAACAATGCACTCTCGTATGCATTATCCATAGCTAGATATATATATATATATATATATATATATATATATTTTTATACTTTTCAAACAAGTAAACTGACAGAAGTAAGGTAATGAGAAAGTGGGATACAGTGAAACTTTTGGACAACAATTTCACATTTTCAAGAATGCATTTTAATCCCAAGTAGCGTATGTGCACTGCGAGAGTCCTGACAGTTCGAGTGGTCATTTTATTCCTTCTTGATTCCACGTCCCACGATCAGTAGAAGAGGCGGGGGCACAGCAAACCAAGCAACCCAACATCTCTCTTTCGCAACTCTGCGTGTCTTGACATGAAGGTCACACCTCGCATCCTGGGTATTCTGCTATACAGTGCATTATCCATACACTAGAAGCGCAGTCAGGTTGCCTGTTATCTGGTAATAGAACAAACCGTCCCTTTTTTTAGCAATTGTTTAACGCAGTGCGTACACTCACATAGACAATAACACTATTCAACTCTCCATGCGACAAACATGTATCGTACCGTATCTAACAAGGTGTGTACAGCCCTTTAGAAGTAAACGAGGCTGTTATTATTATAGAATATACAATAAATGTTTTACCTGTATTTAGTTACGGGATTTATACTGCGATAGATAGTTTTCTTGCGTGAAAACCAAAATACGTCACTGATGATGTCATTATAGTGTTGTTTAGTTTTGTCCCCCACACCTTTGAGAAGCTATCTACGCCCATGCCAATTCCTACTCTGTTGTTTATCAGTTATGTTGAAACAACCACACAGCCGGCATCTATCAAATTTGTACGGAAGGCACATCTTCTTTATCCATTGCGAGTATTGAGTGTAAATCACATAGCTATTTACGACCGTATATAATAGTTTATCCTGAGTAGGTAGAGCGATATATGAAGTTCAATCTTCCCGTCATTTGTGGTCAACAACGTTTGATTTATCCTAAAAGGTAATATTGCAATCTGTCACATCGTAGGTGGCTACAAGATATATTAAACGGACACTAGCTACTAGAGCTTGCTCTTCCGTTTCATCCAAGGGATTGTAATGTCAACGTAATTGTTGTTATTTTTCATCATACAGAGGGAGCAATTAGGGGTATTATTGGGCTTGTGGTCATGTATGAAACAAAATAGATGTACAGACAAGAATAAAACACATCGGCGCTAAATGCGACCTGTCATGGACTAACAGGTTAGGTATTTGTGCGTACCTAAATCAGTCACGGACGGTGCGTGAGTGGCGTATTAATCTCAGTTCCGGGAAAACAAAAAATAAAACTCTTCCTGACAACTATAAAATATTTTAGGTAGCTTAGTTTATGTTGAGGTCCATTCTATATTCTATTTTGTAAGATGTTCATGGCCAATGTGAGATCCCATTTCGCATGCGCAGTCAGTTCGTTCATAAGCACGTTTACAACATTACCACCCACTCTACTTACTTCATAAAATGAGGATCAAACTTCAAGCAAAGTAAGTTCTCGGTTAATCATCACATTCAATCTAAATATATAGAACCTGAAGATAAATACATCAGCATAAAATTCCCCGCATGTCCTACATTCACGTGACGTAGGTCGTATATCCCTTCAAATAGAGGGATCATTTAGCGGTATTATTGGGCTTATCGCCGTGTATGAGTATTTAAAACAAAATAAATGTACAGGGACACGAATAAAACACATCGGCGCTAAATGCGACCTTTCATTGACTGACAGGTTAGGTATTTGTGTTTATATAAATCAGTCACGGACAGTGCGTGAGTGCTCAAGTGGCGTGTTCATGTCAGTTCCGGGAAAACGAACAATAAAACTCCTCCTGACTACTATAACATATTTTAGGTTGCTCATTTTACGTTGAGGTCCATTCTATATTCTATTTTGTAAGATGCTCATGGCAATGTGAGATCCCGTTCCGCATGCGCAGTCAGTTCGTTTATGAACACGTTACCAAATGGCCACTCACTCAACTTACTTCCTAAAATGAGGATCAAACTTCAAACCAAGGTAAGTTCTCGTTTAACCCTTGCATTAAATATAAATATGTAAATAAATACAAAGTCAATGACTACAGGCGCGTAGCCATAGATTTTCAAGGAGGGAGTTATCGTTTTATGAGGGGGGGGGGCTGGAACCCCGCACCCCCACTGTGGCTACGCCACTGCATCCGTATAAAATTCACTGCATGCCCTGTATTTTCACAGCAGCGTTTTTCTCTGAGTTTCAAACGGGAAGAAAACAATATTATTGGATGAAATTTTGGGAAGATGTTTATCATACACTTCTGATTCATATGAAGAATTTTTCATGGTTTGATTCTCCTTTAATTCTGAATAAATATGGATCCAAAGTAAAGGACGTGTATCACAAAGGCAAATGATATGAGCTATGTCTGTCTCAATAGTCAGATGACGGTTTAATGTGTATTCATAGACAGTTGAAAAATATGATTATGGGTGCTCGGAAATTGTTGATACACTCACTTTGACTTGGGTGAACCTATTATTATTATTATCATTATTGGGTTATTTTATTGGGTCTGTATTCTTAGATCTACGCAAGGCATTTGATTTGGTTAACCACAATATTTTAATTGGAAAGTTAGGTATTTTTGGATTACCTGATAATACTAAACAATGGTTTACGTCATATCTCACAGGTAGAACGCAGAGTACATATGGGGACGGAGTGCTTTCCTCTTCGAGAGAAATCACTTGCGGTGTTCCGCAAGGATCTAATCTAGGTCCACTCATTTCCCTTATATACATCAATGACATAAATATTCGCCAACTTTTTCACATTAGGGATACATCAATAATTGAGCTGAATGAAAAGTTGGAAGAAGACATGAAATATATAGGTACATGGTGTAGGAATTGACAAAATGGTTATTAATACAAGTAAAACCAAAGCCATGCTGAACGGGTCAAAGCAAACATTTTCCACTCTCGGTATTCTGTATTATTATTTGTTTAACTTCTTACATAGCATGTAGTTTGAATTGTTGTATTGTGTTTTCAGGAATTGTTATACTTTTAAAGGGCCTCGGAACGGCACTTTTGAATCCCAGGAAATTTTGCTTTTATGTGTGGGTAAACTGGCTTCTCATCGCCTAACATTGCGCTGTTTTTCGAACCCTATACATACAGGTCACTCTTTCACCACTCTGTTCAAACAAAAAATTCAATAAAATAATACAAACAATATTATGATAAAAATAAATCCTAATCTTCTCCTGAATAAATTTTTCCTCTTTTGATCGATCGATATAGCCAACTCATGGAACTATTATTGGAACAACCTTTCCACTGATCGTCGAAACAGCATGCACGTAGGCTATGTTTAAAACCCAAATATGAGCAGATGAATTGAAACGTATAATTTCATCGATTTTGCAAGCTTTTCACTCAACTAAATGGTAGGGCATGTCTCTAACCACGATACATATAAAAATTGTGTTTTTATTCAAACATAATAGGTCTTATAGTAATATCAGTTAATTAAGTTAATATTTGTAAAATGGAACTTTTGTGGGCCTACAGAAACAGATTTTTCAACTTTGTGAGGTGATAAAATGCTAAAAAAGACTTCTGCTTTGACACTTGGAATAGAAACTTCTCAATTCTGATCATCTTGATATCATGACCTATCATCCAAATAATCTCGTCTGCAATTGAACCAAATTTTCAACTCAGATTGAGGAAGTACAGCAAATCATGTTGCAGTGAAAGTGTACTTTGCCAGTTAGTCTATATGGGTATATCCATCAATTTGGAGTCAAAAGTGTGATACAGGTCCCAATATTTCAAAATTGTTTCCTAATTTTCAAAAGTATGTTTTCTCATCGTAAAGTGTATATATTGTTCAGAAATAATTGAATTTATCATTTTGTATAGTCCAGAAGACCATGGAGATGTCACATGTAACAAAGAAAGCCACTTAATTGACCCCGAGATGAGGGATAAAATGAATCTCAATCTGTTGATTATATGTTTCTTCAAATTAGATTTGAAACCTCATTAAGTGAAAACATAGATCAATTTTCCAAAAATTCTGTGTCATCGATTAAAAATACATTCAAATTTTCACCACTTTCTCAAATCTCCGAAACACTGCAAAAAGTGTGACATTAAGCAAATTTTTGACCAATAATGATAAATTGCATTTTGAATATCATATGATGTACCGTACTATTTTTCATAAGCGGTGGTAGCCTATAGATACATAGTTCTGCACATTAGTTTGTTTTCCTTTCACCTTAATCGTCAGGTATGACGGGACAGTGTTCTGGTCACATCACAAAATTGCAAACTAGAGATTTGAAAGAACCAATTTGCCCTAAAATCAAATGCATGCATGAACATTGTTTCAAGTTTTATAGACTACTTGAAATTCACTTTTCAAAACTGCCATTTTCACTTTTAGAGGCGGGTGTGACAGGGACACCATATCGGGACACCAACATTTACCTGTGTGGTGTATGCCAAATTAACAGATACTTGGTGTTGATTTTTGGTATACATTTTAATTCAATAAACCAATTTCATTGACCAATAGAACACTAGAAGTCAAAGAAAAGTAGGAATAACAAATGTCACTTTTCATGTCACACCACCAAATGTCATGCTGGTTTTAGTTACAATCCCATAGCCTAGTAGGCTACTACATTCAGAAAATATAAATATCCATGAATCTTTTTAGATTGAAAGCAGTTAGGCCCCTATATATGCATCAGGTGTCGTCTGTGATCGGGACACCGTGGACTTCGAACTATGGACACACGTCACACACCCATACCAATTGTTGAGTTTTAGTCCCGTAATTCACATTTTGAGGACTAAATATTAGTGTCTAGCAGTGCTGCATTTAGGATCACTAATTGATGAAATAGGGTTGACTGCATGTTGTGGAAAGCCGCAAATGCCCGAAGTCATCTTTGTTCGCCATAGCAATGCACTCTCATAATGTTTTACCATATAGCTGGATATTTTTTATATTTACTATTTTTAAACAAGTAAACTAAGGTGAAGTGACAACAAAGCGGGATATGGTGAAACGTTTGTACGGCAATTCCACATTTTTATCTTCAAGACTGCATTGTAATCATAAGAAGCGTATGTGCACTGCGACATTATGTGTTGAGAGTCCTGACAGTCCGTGGTCGGTTCATCTCTTCTTGATTCCACGAACAGTTTATACAGAAGAGGCGGGGTCACAGCCAACCAACTCAACATCTCTCTGTCGGTATTATGTTTTACAGTGCATTCTTTATAGAGCAGTCAAGTTGCCTGTTATAAAACAAGCCGTTACTTTATTGCAATGGTATAACGACTTCTTATTTTATAAGGCTACCGTGTAATATATCGCTTTCTGACTACTTTCTCGTTTCTACTTGACCGATTGATCTTCCTTAAAGTATACTGGTCTTCGTTGATGACGTCATGTCTGTAATGTATAGCCTCATTGAAAGTTTATTATAGTGGAACCCTAACCACGTCGTCAAGCAATCTTCAAGTAAATACACACGGATGATATGTTATAGTCATGATAGCACTCGACAAGAAAATACGTTCGTCCGACACTGGGACCTTATTTTATGGCTCGGCGATGAATATAAAACATATACACAAACAATAAAACGCACATCACCGTGACAATAACATGAAAGTAATGTACAAATGGGGGCAAAAACAAGTTGGCTACATACATACATACATGCATACATACATACATACATACACGCATACATACATACATACATACATACATACATACATACGGATTTTATGTTATAGTACTCGACAAAAATGAAAATACCGTCCGACACTGGTACCTCTTTTTTATCGCCCAACAAATGTAATACATATAGGCCTACACGAAAATCAAAACGCACATCGCCGTGAAAGTAACGTAAAAGTAATATAAAAGTAAGTAGAGTATAACAATGTACATCACTATCCACCATTCCACCACATAGTATTGCAATATTTGTAGGACTATTATTTTGTGCTGCCTATTAATGCGCTTCATGTGATAGCATATGGGCTTTAGGTAGGTTACCACCCGTCCCGATTAGGACAGTAAGACAATTCGTCCCGATTTTTCTCGGAAAACGATCATAGCTTTCATATGTTGTATCTACTTTTTGCGTGCGCATTGGAAAAATTAAGATATATCGGTTTTAGCTAAGTTACATGTGTTGAACTGGTCACCCAGGCTCAATGACCATGTCGATACAAATATTGCACCATTTGGCATCTACACAGCTTTTAAAAATCCAAATTTTCGGCAAAGAGGACTGAGGGAACACCCCTCCTTAGTCCGTCATATGTTCCACTTTTACCTCAGAGAAAGTTGGTAACCCTAGCGTTGGGTACCATCCATGTCACAAAGAAACATTCTGTCCTGCTTTAATTTGTTCTACAGATAAATGGCTATGTATGCAGGGTAGGCTAAATATCCGTTTTCGGCACCTCTAGGCCATGTCAGTGTATCGCTATTAATATTGAAAATTACCATTTTGTCTTTGTTACTGTTTCGAATTTTATGAATCGTTTTGTAGAGGGAAGCCTCAGAATAGTCAAATTGATTTCTTGGACGGTGTTAACATTTGAATAATTAATAGTATCACTGAGGCCATATACCTTTCAGACTAGATTCAAACAAGTATGCGTGCAGAGTTTTTACAAATTAATTGTCAGATGTGACAGTTTATTATTTGGATTGTTGTAGACTCCCAATAAACATGTTAATCCGGGGGCTGAGATTGGGTCAAGTTGAAGAATTGAGAGAGACCTCAGATGAAAAACTCAAGGCAGGATATCGTTGACCACATGACAAGTATGTACACTATTTGTACAGGATGGAACTGGTGGAACCTTGATCGAAACTCAAGTTAGTCTGATCTGAATCCGCGTGAATCTGAATTGAATCTAAATTGTCTGGCCATTTTAACTGGGTGGACTGAACTATGCGCTGAGGCAAAACATTACAATTTGGTTGCGCCCTAATACGCGCCACCATGCGTGTTAATATGCGCGCGACCCCGTACGCGAACTGCGTCCCACCCTTGAGTGAAAATATTTACCTGTCGCACTGGGCAGAAACTACGTAAGAGGTTAACTATCAAGTATAAGAAAAATAAAAGGAACCTACTGCGCGTGAACTTTGTCGGTGCGCCCCGAGGAGAAAATACATCAAATTGGCTAAAAAAGGAACCACAATGACAGTGATATAGCACAGCTGCTCTCGCTATGATGAAACAATACAGCTAAGCTTGGGTTTCGAAAGTTGGGCGAAGCAGGCCAAATGCACCGAGAATTGACTTCTGGTAGCACGCCGTGGCCTGATGGTTAGCTCTCTGGACTAGAAATCGTGAGTTCGAGGCCGCCCAGGGGCATTGGCTGATGTCAGGAAGGGCATTCGGTCATAAAAGTGGTACATTGTCCCAATCAAAATCCGGGCTTCGGTAAGGTAACGTCCTATCCCTTCAAAGAACAGAAGAAGACGGTATATAAACTATATCAATTGACTTCTGGATCTGCCACTGTTAATAATTGATAGTACATCAATCTGTCTTCTTCCCGGCCTACTCCCTTCTCCCTCTCGAGGTCGGGAGCTAGGACAGTGTTCCCTCTCACTCGGTCATAGGCCATATGTTAGCCTCTTCTCCACCGTTTCTGGTAAATTGGACCATGGAAACCTCTTATTAAGATACCCGCACAATGTAGGAATATTCCTATCTATTATGCAGTTTGCGCATCAGGGTTGCGATATGTTTTTGACGATTCTTTCTCAGTATTTGAAATGTAATCCACGCTCGTCTGTAATGTTCAGGGGCCAACATATCGAGGCTACTAGGACGTATTATTACTAGTTTATTACACAAAGGGATTGCGAAGGGTGTTTTGTACCTAACAACGTCAACGGCCAGATGTCATTCTTCGAAACAATGTTGTTATTCACAGCCTTGTATATGCACCAGGGAATAACGTAAGAGTTTGACTATCAGCGATGTCGTGACTACGATATGAAGCTGTTTTATTATTCTATTTATCATCCATTCTTGACAGCTCTGGAATCTTTATGACAGTGATTAAACTGACTCTTAGAAACAGGGGACGACCTATTAGTCCATTACAACGCGGTATTATTATTATTATTATAAAAGACTTATAAAGCGCCATTAGTACCAAAAGTAATCAAAGGCGCTGTACAACAAATAAAATAATTAAAAATAAACATATATATATATATCTACCATTACCACAACAATATAAACGTAGCTAAATAATAGTTAGAAACACAAACCAAGATAAACAACAAAACATATATGAGACATTAACTTATGTGAAATATAACCGATAAAAATGGGGTTTTTAAATGTGTCTTAAAAATTGAAAGTGTCTTACTCGTACGTATAAAGTTGGGTATGTTATTCCATAGTTTAGGAGCCGCGTAGCTAAAAGCTCTCGCCCCCCCCCCCGTTTCGATTTCTCCACATTCCCGTGACCTGCCCTGGCTGTACCAAAGTGTGTCTCGTTGCATTGTTATGTTCTGTTTCCGGGTCTCGTCTCGGCCGCTTGGTTTTCAGGTTTTCTTTGAATTTCTTGGTTTGGCATAGCTCTTGCTTGTCATGTCTTTTCGTTGGTCTGCAGCAGTGTGATCAGTATTGCTGCCACTTGGGCCATTCTCCATTCCAATCTGAGACGCCGTGTTGTCATGTCCCCTGCGGAAACGAAGTGATTTACCTCCACTGGTTTTGCCCGCGGATCAGGTACCGTCGTGGATTTCTACCCATGAGGATAGGGTACGTGCAAACGGATAGGGTGAGGGAACCCCTAACGTGACGCCTCGTTGCGCCCCATCGCTAGATGATAAGTAAACAGAGTCAGGATAGACTCCGGATGCCCACCGCATACATTTATCTTTCCTCACAAGGTTTAGGAACTCCTCTTCTAGGTGTGTCAACTGAGCGCACTACTGGGCCAACCACATGAACAGGGGCCCATGGTCGAGGAGCTTCAATATCTTTGGGTTCCTGCGTTGGTATTTCTAGGGTCACAGTATCCCCACTATGTCGGAAGTTGTTTTGCCTTCAGTTCAATGTATTTTCTTTACCGGTTTACGGGCTTCCCCTGTTGGGCTGTCGATAACCCGCGTAAGGGAGTATTAATTTCCTATTCGACGATTAGCTGACAGTACGTTGGTTAGTAAACCCATTCAAATCAGATTTGATCCGATCGCAGCAGATTGCGTTACCGAGGCAGAAATCGTTCTGGGAGGATGCTGTCTCTAGTGATTTGCTTGATTCAGCGACGCTCGCCCTGCCTGGTTAGTCCTCTGATAAAATGGTGAGTCTGATGGATGGTGTTCCGGGCTGTCATCTCTACATAAAGTACATCCAGCTCCATCTTATGGAAATCTTTGTCCCGACCAGAAGGGATCTGACCGTGCAGATGCCTCTCACTCCCTTCTGTCACCAGTGTTCCGGTGGTGGTGCGACGGGGGAAACACTCGGTGGGGTAGTTATCTCCTTCCCGTCAACTGTTTGCTAACGTCAGATGCGTTCCTTTGGTGGTTCGGCCCATAACTGCGGTTTACCCGGCCTTCCACCGTCCCAAATTGCAACAGTATCTCACATTAATCACCAAGTCATTGCGCATGTTGCCAGTTCCCTGGGATCCGTTTCAGTTAGGCTTTTCTGCTGGATCGTGCGTTGTCCTCCTATCTCCATGTCTCCAGTACAAATCCTTCAGGCGACGGCCTGGAAATCCTCGAAGAGGTTCTCGGTTGGTTCAGATGTTCGTATTCGTCTCAAATACGAATATTATTGAGCATGAATTTACGCCTTTTGTGGGGTGGTAGTGTTGATGGGACTAACATTTGAACGGCTCTCAAATTTACGTCTGGCGATCCATACATTTTTCGACAGGCCGTCATGGCGATGCCCGCCGGGAGGACTCGATTTACGGCCGCACCGGTTGCATAAATAAATTTAGGACTATGGTACATGTTCAAACAGTCAAACCTGCTACGAAGGTTATCGCGAGGGAGGATGGTAAGGGGGTGTGTCCTCCTCCCTATTGGGAAGTTTTTCAATAAATATTAGGGTGCTCGGAAGGTAAATGGTGCAGTATTTTGCAATTTTTAAAGTTTTAAAGTTTTAAACTTTTAAAGTTTTTCAAGGGACCACGGGAATGCGTATGATGGAGACTGGGTGGCGTGTGAGCGTGTGAGGAGTCTGAAATGCGTGTGTGTATCACACGCCGAATGCATGTGTGCTGGTATGTCTGTATTGTATATGTGATATAATTGTTTTTGTTTATTACGGTTCTGAATGTCCAGTAGGTTAGCCTCTATAACCATGTGTTCCTCCATTCCTTTATATAAATATTACTTATTTCTATAAATTATCCCGTTATTACCATAACGTTGTTAGTTTCTCTCCTCGTGTAATTTCATAATACCAGAGTA
>JAODUJ010207455.1:0-16075 GCA_027564615.1 Psolus chitonoides
GTCGATGTATTTTACCCGTAAGTATACTATGATTATTTTCCAGTGCAATCCCACCAATATCTATCCCTAAAAGTATTTCTACCGATTAATCTTTATAGTATAGCCAAGAGTACACGCAATTTCTACTGGGTAAAACATACATGGGCCGTTTTGACCCATTCGCCAATTGTCCGTTTTAGCCCAATCCAACTATTCAGAAAAGGTGTCAATCAAAGCCTCTCGCGGTAGCTAATCATAGTTTTGAGCTCCAAACCGTGTAAAAGAGGGCGCTATACATAAATTAAAGCCAGTAACCATATTTCGAACTGCCTTGTATGAATTGTATTCGGGAAATACGCATGTTGATTATAATATCAACCAACTACCTATTTTTATAACTGAAATAACTGATATGATCCTCGGACCATGTTGTTATAGAATTTTGAATGTTTTTAAGTTGTCATGGTGTTTATTTTTCTTGATAAGTGCGGGTGTCCGACTGTCCGTCTTTACCAATGTTCCGTCTTACCCCACTTTCCCCTACATTGTTATCGCTTTAGGTTATTAGTTCTTTAAGCAGCTTCAGTTGTCAGCTGGTTTTCTTTGAGACCGCGAGGTGGTAGTTATTATTTGTTAGGCAATCCATTCAAATAGTGTATAAGTGAACAGACATCACAAAGAAGAGAAAAGGTATGGGAGTAGACCCACTTTATTAAATAAAACACCATCAGTATTTTTCACGCTCATGACTCACCCAGGTATAGGTTATTGTGTAATAGGCCTACACCATCAATCACATTTCGATCCAAAGTTTAAAATTGAATAAATGGCGTTCAAGTAACATTTTTGGAGGGATTCGGATGAGGTGTAGGCCTATATGAGTTTCTGAAAAAAATTTACCAGTTAAAATCATCTCACACAGTGAAAAATGTGTACGCTTCGCGCACGTTTACAGCGTCTCTATCAGTGGCCATGTGCTTACATCCGCATGTCTATTTATTTATCGACGGATGGAACTATATAGAACGTTTTCGACTGCGCAAGGCACAATGTTTCTTCCGGTTTTCTCGTTGTTACAATTGTAGCCTACTATATTAGTTTAATTTTAGCACAACCTACACTCCCAACTGCCGGAGAAAAATATTCACGAAGTTATCGATACGAACACTGAGTTTGTTTTGCCCGCTTCTCGCGCATTAGTGATATATTTATTTGTTTCTGATTTTTTGTGTGTAAAGCTGTCTGGCACATGCTAGAAACACCTGAAACGTAGCGCAGCGACGAGTCTCATGTGAACCAGTACAGTCGTGGGTGGGGATCTCACAAATCTCGCACGGAACGGGCTAACGGTGGGCAGTGTGCTCAGACCCGAGATATATTCAGCAGATCCCATATGACCAGTCTGCCAGTGGTATCCGACAGTCCCTGTACAGTAGAGATACAGGAGGACCTCACCAATCTCGCACGTGGCGGGTTAACGACGGGCAATGTGCTCAGACCCTGGACATATTATGATCCCATCTGACCAGTGGTACACTACAATCTCCCAGTAAAGATACAGAGGGACCTCACCAATCTCGCACGTGACGGGGTAACGACGGGCAATGTGCTCAGACCCTGGACATATTATGATCCCATCTGACCAGTGGTACACTACAGTCTCCCAGTAAAGATACAGAGGGACCTCACCAATGTCGCACGTGACGGGTTAACGACGGGCAATGTGCTCAGACCCTGGACATATTATGATCCCATCTGACCAGTGGTACACTACAGTCTCTCAGTAAAGATACAGGGGGGGGGGACCTCACTAATCTCGCATGTAACGGGTTAACGACGGGCAATGTGCTCACCCCTGGATATATTCAGCGATCCCCTGTGTCCAGTGATATCCCACAGTCTCTCAGTGAAGATACAGAGGGACCTCGCCAATCTCGCACGTAACGGGTTAACAGAGGGTAGTGTGCTCAGACACTGGATATATTCAGATCCCCTCTGACGAGTGGTATAATACAGTCCCTCGGTCGAGATACAGGGCGGACCTGACCAATCTCGCACGTAACGGATTAACCACGGGTATGATGCTCAGACCCTGGATATATTCTGATCTCATCTGACCATTGATATCCCACAGTCTCTCAGTAAACATACAGAGGGACCTCACCGATCTTGCTCGTAACGGGTCAACGACGGGTATGATGCTCAGACCCTTGATATTCAGATCCCATCTGACCAGTGGTATCCTACAGTCTCTCAGTAGAGATACAGGCGGACCTCACCAATCTCGCACATGACGGGTTAACGACGGGTAGGATGCTCAGACCCTTGATATTCAGATCCCCTCTGACCAGTGGTATCCTATAGTCTCTCAGTAAAGACACAGGGTGGACCTCACTAGTCTTGCACGCAACGGGTTAACAGTGGGCAGTGTGCTCAGACCCTGGATATATTCAACAGCTAGACCCCCTGTGACTAGTGGTATCTTAACAGTCCCAACAGTAGAGATACAGGGGACCTCATCAATCTCACGTGCAACAGGCTAACAGGGGGCAGTGTGCTCAAACCCTGGATATATTCAGCAGATCCCATCTGCCAGTGGTATCCTACAGTCCCTACAGTAGAGATACAGGAGGACCTCACAGATCTCGCACGTAACAGGTTAACGGTTGGCAGTTTGCTCAGACCCTTGATATATTCAACCGATTGCCGGTAATCAGTGGTATCCTACAGTCTCCCAGTAGAGATACAGGGGGACCGCACCAATCTCGCACGTAATGTGTTAACGGTGGGCAGTGTGGTCAGCCCCTGGATATCCCGGATACCCTGTCACCAGTGGTATTCTACAGTCCCTAAAGTATAGAGATACAGGGGTGGCCACACTTTTCTTTAATTCCGGGGGTCATATAGTTATACTGTCAATCCTTCAGAATTTTACAGATTATTTTTGACTATTTTTTTATTTTATTTTTACAGATATTTGTTTTCTCTGTTGGTGGCAAAGACTGGGCACACTATGATTGGTCTGTGATCACTACGGTGGCCATGTTTGGCGAGTATGATACTGGACTGATGTGTCGTGCTCACGAAGCTGGGGCCAGAGTTGTTCTTAAAGGTGTCTGTATACTCTTATAACGTAGGCCTAGTCGTTACATATTAGCCATATTAGACTGGGTACACTATGATCGGTCTGTGATTACTACGGTGGCCATGTTTGGTTATTGTGATCCTGGACTGATGTGTTTTGCTCATGAAGCTGGGCCCAGAGTGGTTCATAAAGGTGTTAGTATACTCTTATAACGTACTCGTTACATATTCAACTATGATTGGTCTGTGATCACTACGGTAGACACGTTTGGTGAGTGCATGGTGATACTGGACTGGTGTGTCGTGCTCATGAGGCTCCAGTCAGAGTGGTTCATAAAGGTGTTTTTATAGGCTACTCATACGCATACGTGGCCATATCTCTATTCGTTACGTTGAATAAATTGCACAAGGTATCGATGAGTCACGATTGGTTTACAACTTGTGTCACAACCTCAGGGTGACTACTACCACTAGAAGTTTGTAGTTATATATTATATGTGTATAGGTGCGTCTGTTCATGTGTCTGTGTGTGTGTGTATATGTGTGTGTGTGTGTTAGCAGCGCTAATATGATACAGGTCATGTCACTGACCTTTAAGCAAGTGTTAACTGGTTGATATCGGCCTAAAAACATTTTCAGGAATCGTGAAGAAATATCCTTCTGCTTGTATGCTACCTAAAAAACTTCTTCATTGTGATTTTGACAAGTTGACAACTATTGTATACGATATTATTTTCTATAGTAGTACTAAGTGTTCAACCCTGACGCACATCACGATATTCAGTTATATTAGCATATCTGTATTTCAATACTTTTTAAGGGCTCCCTCCAGTTTCTGATCTATCGAATCCAGATGCTCGTAGGGATTGGATTACCAAACAAATAGGACTGGCGAAGATCCAGTATATGGACGGCATAAACATAGATACAGAGGACGCGCTCAACAGTTCAATGTCAGTATACCTGACACAACTAGTGCAGGAAACGAGGGATGCATTTCATGAAGCTATTCCACATTCACAGGTAAAAATATATATATGGTCGTGTAATAATAGTAAAATAAATCAGTTTTCAGGCAGATCTATTGACCTATACGCTAAACTAAAAAAGTACCCAGATATGTTTTATTCGTAATTGACGAAGCCCTGAGAAATATATGATTTTACAGATAATTATGATAACGTCTGATATATAAATCATATCCATTACAGTAATTGATGAGTGTTTACAATATGTAAATTATGCTGTTCTTATTTCATCATCAGTAGAAGCAATTATATGATTAAAGCCTATTGGCTAAATATCGTTCATAAAATTTCAATTTATTCCTTGTAGTTATGATATCGTTTACATGCACCGTCGAACAATTAGGCCTACTGCGTGATGTCAAATGCATAGTATTGGGTTAGCACCCGAAACTAACGCAAAAACAACTACGTATGTGTATATTGTACTCAATTATGTTAATTCTTGGCTCAGTATCATGACGAGAAAAACATGTGGAACACAAGAAGCTTCTGCCAATCCGCGGGAAATTTTCAACCGTTGAATAAAATACAAGTAAACACTTTTAGTTTGATGAACATCGCCGCATGTTTTATAGCTGTGCTCAGCATACAATTATTGTATTTTTATCCATCGCCAATAACACTAATAATGAAACTAAATGGTACCGGCTGACTGTCGTCCGTAAAATTCGTAGTTTTGATATAACATTTCAACCGATTCGCATAGCTGATACAGTCAATACTGTTACATGGTTGATCACGTTCGCCAGTAAATACTGGAGTGTGTTAACAACACCGCTAACCCTAATACGATATCGTGGTTTAACATGTGTTATGTGTTATTAACCAGTGGTTACTGTACCAGCTATGCGTTGGGTAAATATCTATATGCATTCTCAGACGAACACATGAAAATTACTACCAAAAAGTACTAATAATGTAGAATCTGGGACAAATGTCCATTCTTGAAATGATTTTTTTTATGAATACATTTGTGCTAATCTGTCAGATGTTTTACTCAAGGAAGGACCAAACCACATCGTTGTTTTAACGGATTATCTTTAAAGGTATCTTTTGATGTATCCTGGTCAGCAGACTGCATCGATGGTCGTTGCTATGACTACTATGGTTTGGCCAATGCCAGCGACTTTCTCTTTACGATGTCATATGATGAACAAAGTCAGATTCTAAAGGGACCTTGTATTGCTAAGGCCAACTCTCCGTACACTAAAACAACTAAAGGTAAGATAATTGCATAGATATGGGAATGATATGTCCACCTTGATTGCAGGAAAACATGAGGTAGAACAGAAGATTGGCCTTTGCTCTGTGATTCTGTAGTACGTAGAGCAACACGCTATAAGAACATTGCAATAACATTACACAAAGTATGGTTTTATTATATGTATTTTTCTGGAATCGATGCATGTACGTGATGGATTGGTGAAATAGTGGTCAAATACAAAAAAGCCCTTTGCTTTGGTGAAGTTGAATTGTTTTTGATAGTGGTAAGATAGTAATCATCTCAGGTCAGTAGGGGTCAAACAATGGAGACATTGTAATCACATTAAGTCAACCACGCCAGATTCGATCATGTTGAAACTTGCCGTGTGTGTTTCTTGATAATGGGTACATGCTCTATGTCGATTTTGAAGTCAGAGCAAGGATGGCGCTAGGATTTATTCGACAGGGGAGGCTAGCTTCTCTGACATGAGGCTAGACATTTTTGAAATAGTTTTGCCCTCGCAGCACTCCTTGGTAGTATATATACGCTATTTGAGGCGTGCATGGATCACAACACACTGGTAGTTATTCACGATGCTGTTTGTAAGATTTGGACATCCAGTAAGTGGCCACCAACGATGACAGAGAGTGCTTACATTGCGTTGCACAAGAAGAATGATAGAGGTGATCGCGGCAACTACCGGACGCTAGCCTCGATCAGTAATGCGAGCAAGATTGTCCTGAACTTGCTCCAAAGCAAACTACGAGAGACAGCCAAGAGAGAGGTACGACCAACCCAGTTTCGTTTCATGAAAGAAAAGGGTACATGTGATGCTATCTACACTCTGAAGAGTATAGCTGGGGCCTATCTCGCAGTAAAACAAGACCTACATGTAGTCTTTGTTGATTATAAAAAAGCTTTCGACAGTGTCAGCCACCATCTACTAATTCAAAAGCTAACTGTACTCGGTGTCAGATGTTGTAATGCTCGTGGAAGATATATACTACAGTGCCAACGATCGTCCGCATTGGAAGTCCCTGTTAACCGAAAGTGTATTCAGCTTCTAAACTGAGGGTCTAATGCGGGAATGGTATGCGCAGACAGCTCACATCACCTCACCAAATGTTGATGGCATAGAGATGAAGGAAGCAAGTTATGCCGGTGATCTGTGCTTGCTTTGAATGCGGAAGATGCTGAGGCCATGCTGGACATGGTAAGACGGAGTACATGGTCTTCAGCAGCACTTTCAAAAATCCTACAATTTCCTTTCGTGAAAAACTCAACCCCCAGTCACGACCTCTGCGACTCAAAAGAAATCAGTATACGCATCGGCATAGGGAAGACTGCAATCCGTAACTGTTCGTACATACATCCACGTGTCAGCAGCGAAACGAAAGTGAGACTGGCTAAAGCCCTACACATGCGGCAAGACAGGGTGGCATTGCACGTGATGTGATCGGTGGCCTGCATGCTGGTACCCGTCGGGGCCCTGGAAAACCTCGTCTTCGATGGGTCGACAATATTATTTCATGGTCAGGGCTGTCATCTGCCGAACTGTTCGATGCTGGCATACGACATGTCAAGATCAAACCAAAGACAAATGTACATTACCAATACAACTTGCGTAGTAGAGGGCTTCGACGGGTTCTATCCTATGAAGAAACATGATGATGGATACCATAGGTTTGAGGGACAGACCTGAGTCCCACTATTAGCCAGAGTGCGCTCTTAGGGGGAGGGGCATCACTTAGGCTACATTACTTGCGTAAGACAATGCGTTATTCGCAGTGCGCCGATGCAGATCTCGGTCGTTCATCGAGTTATGGTCTAAGGGGACCTCTCTTCTTTGAGAAGATTTTTTGGAATAAGGGGGCTTAGATGCAAAATGGTCAGATGTTGCGGGAAATGGTGCTAGTTTCCATTGCTTCAGCTCAACTGAATGTAATACAAATGTAACGTTTCCGCAAAAAAACTACAGAAAAATATCTTGATTATGGACAATATGGAAGGGCTGTTGCGAAGAAATACTGTTTCAGACATATGTCATTGTCGTAAAACTGCCTTCCGCAGAAACATGGTCATATTAAGATAATTTCATTGAAAGATAATTCCATGCACATTTTATATATTAATCGGCAACTCTGATATCCTAATTCTGAAAAACATATATAGATTGAGCCTGCTATCGATGAGCCTATACCCATAAAAACATAAAAGCTATTACAAATCGGTTGTTTATTATTATATTTATGATTATATCGGCCAAATAGTGATGCCTTCGTTTCATGTACAGATATAGGTCTACATTCTACGCATACATACCGTACATTCCAACCCAAACTATTTGAAATCTTGGAGGTTCACAAATGACGTCAGCCCAACCATGGTTGGGGCTGACGTAAGAAAATCTTGGCTTTTTCAACCCCTGAAAGCTTGGATTTGGCACTCTTGAGTATTGCTAAGTGATTTTTTCTGAAGGCTCAAGTCTTTAAAATCGTGCAAGAAAGGAACAGCAACTTGTATTGCCACCTTAGTCCTGAGTTTGAGGCAAAAATCGTCCCTGGGCCACTTTTGTCGATCCTTTATTAGTTTTCCTCGAACAAAAATCCTAAATTTTGGGAGATAAACCGGAAATTGGGATAACGAACGCGTTTTAAAATTGGAAAATTAGTCTCGGTTTAATCGGGAGGGTCGGGGCATATGAAAATATTGATGCAGTAGAAACCTTTGTGGTAGTTCAAAAGTTAAGATGAGTGCATAAGGGCAATAAACAGAGGGTATCATTATTTTCGATGAAAAATACGAAGCAGCCACTGCGCACGAAAACATTTTTAGGCTCTAGTTCTGATGAGAAAAGTTAAAACTCGTCGGGCGGCTTCACCTGTCGGGGAAAAGCCCACTGTACGCACTGTGAGCTACTGCTGTATCGTCCCATACATTATTTTTGCTCCATTGCTCCCCAACGAAATCACAATTGTTTCCCATAACAGAGGGGGTCTAGACCTCCTCGACGAGGGGACTGTAGCCCCCTGTCCCCACGCTGGCGCCACCCCTGAGTCAGAGGTCATTTATTCATAGTCATTTCTGGCTCTCTTGGTCCTAAACTGTGCATGATGTTTTATCTCTTCTCGTATAGGCATCCAGACGTTTCTTGATCTGGGGATATCTCCACGTAAGCTGGTGCTCGGAGTACCATGGTATGGATATGACTATCCGTGCGTTAGCCTGAGTGAGGTAAGTCAACCACCCAAGCTATTGTTATAGTCCTAAAGATGAATATTCCTCTTATTCCACATTACTCAAACCACCCAATAACTTAGTGTGGTATTGTATGGTATGAACTGGTGCAACACTTCTAAGTTGGTATACTATGGCATAGGTGAGATCATCGTCAATTTGAAGGGGCAGGGAGACATGTCCTCATCACGTTTTGAGAATGCTCCCATTTACTTCATATAGTAAAATTCTGGGCAGTGAGGCCATGTCTCCCTCACTTTGGAAAATGGATTGACGCCCATGCTGAGCAACAAGTATACAAGATGGTCTTTGGTACAGTGCCACATCAGGACGTAGATACGACGATGAAACTACACTGCCTATTTTAAGCAACCTTGTCGTTGTACTTGGAAGGCATAAGGCATATCGTTATAATTTTATGAAACATTGCAGTCAGTTGTATTGCTTTGTACATTAATTCAGTATAATCACAATGTAGATTGTCAATGTTTCTCTCGAATCGACATCCGCTCACCAATCAATTTTAGTTGCTTACTTCTTGCACATATACTCAGGTCAAGAGACAAGCATACGACTTTCTGGAGTCAGGTCATCGAATATTGATAAATCCATTTTATATTCCTGTCTGACGAAATCCCAATTAGGAAACTACATGCTGTATGCTGGTGTAGTGAGTGTTTAAGTTTCGTTGCTTTTGAATATGATAAGTTCATCATGCCTTGTCAGATCAAGTTCATACTTGATTTGTATGTTCCACATAATGTGAAAATGATCTCTTTGGGAGAGGGCAAAAGTCAGCTGGAGTCAAGAAACCTCAAACACTGAAATCCATGTAAACCCGTTAAGTTGACCTGCCCGGTCAAATCAAATTCAACCTTGGATGCGTATCTTTCACGTAATTATTACATGGTCTCAGTTTTTGTTATGAGTTTAGGTCTTTATTGTACTTTTTGTCTACAGAAGTCAACACTGAAAACTTTGTGAACACGCAAAGTGAATTTGGTTCTCTCAGATCAATTTCATACTTAGTGTGAGTGTGTATATTCCCAATAGGAGTACATGATCCCCATTGCTTTGCAGAGAGACCATCGGTCATCTTAGTTCACTAGGTCAAATGGGTGATTGTCAATTTTCCGCCATTTAATATTGAAGTTAGTTCAGACTTAATCTGACATCAATAATGACGGAACATTGTCATTAATCACGGGCCCATATTATTTAACAACAGGGATTGTGTACTCATAACCTGTAACAAGAGCAATAGGGATAATTATTTTATATCGTGTCGTTGTGTTTATATCTGTTGAGCTCTGCCAAAGTATTATACATATCATGTCAATATTTATGGGAAAGCATAGATAGAGCTTTGACATTGTAAACAAAACGAACGGTTCGTTTTTTTACAAACGTAATCATATATTGCCTTGTATGGGGAGCATATACACTAAACTTAGAAAGACTGTACATTTTCACTATTTGCTTTCGAACCACCTATACCTAACCAAATTTTCGAATATTCTCCCAGGACGAGGTATGCACTATACCGTATCATCCATACCGTGGGGTCAACTGCAGCGATGCTGCCGGACAACAGATACGTTATAACAAGATTATAAATCTAATAAAATCACAAGAAATCACACCTCAATGGAATGATACCTACAAGGCTCCTTATTTTACATTTAAGGTAAGCTACCTGAATATCTTATACTAAGAACAATTACCATAGATTAATGGGGCGTGGCGACTTTTCGGCAGTGCTTGCGACTCTCGATCGAAAGGTGTGGTGTTCGAGAGCCACCAGTGCCTACCACGGTTGTTACATAGTGTCACTGAGCATGCCACTTTACTCCTTTGGCTTCAGTCCACCCAGCTGAGAAGGGATACTAGCTTCATTTGACTAGAGACTATGTAGCGATAAACCGTCGTCCCGTTCTGAGGGAGTATTGAACTCTCACCCTCCTCTTGTCAATGGAAAACAGATTCAAACATGATGCCATCTGGGCTCAGGAGAGGGATTCGTCTACCAAAGGAATAACCCATACTACAACGATGTTGTTTATCAGAAAACTTAATTATCTATATCACCCTCTTGGAGGACGGATAGCTGAGTCGGTAGAGCTCCGGACTACAGATCGAAAGGTTGCGACTTCGAATCCTCAGGATCGCTCAGTTTTTCCGGTGTGTCATTGGGTAAGGCACTTTATCTTCACCGCTCCTTTCCAGGCGGGTGCTAATTGGGTACCCGCGATGTTTGACTTGTGAATTTGGCGCTGGTCTCGATCTGCAGTCTTGTACTCACGTATGTGTGGGTCATACGAGTTATACCAATGACCACGGGTAATGTCTGTACAGTGCTTCCAGACCGACTATACGTCAGTGTAAGGCGCTATGTCAAATGTCAGATATTATTATTATCATTATTATTAATACTATTATCGTTTTATCATTGGGATATAAATCATCTATCTAACGACGATGAGACGTCTCCAAGCGACAGTTTCTTTAGAACAGAATACTTGATGTGTCATTTGTATGCAATAAAACAAACGTAGTAACGATCAAAGAAAATCCCCATTATAAATCAATGTAAATATGTTGTAGAAACAGATATGAATCGGTTATTTCCCTATTGGCAAAATTAGATAAATCTAAACAAATATTAAATAACATCCCCAAAAAAACAATAAATATGTGCTTAAATATGTTTTGATGAGTTCCTCTCTCTGATTATTATACGATACTGGAGATACTTTAACAAGCATACTGGTTTTTTTTTCATTTCTCGCACAATCAAGGACTCCTCACAAAAATACCACCAGATGTGGTACGACAATCCCAGAAGTCTGACCTACCGTTACAGCTATGCTAAGTCCATCGGATTACTGGGAGTTGGGATGTGGCAGGCTGACTGCTTAGACTACTCACCGGCTGGCGCTGCTGATAGCAAGGCAATGTGGGACGCCATCAGTCACTTCATAAATTAGATGAACAGTAGATACCTATGATTACGACCAACCGGTACAACTATGCGAAGTTCATTGGATTACCGGGAGTTGGAATGTTGCAGGCTGACCGACTGAACTACTCTCCTGCTGGTGCAGCTGATCGTAAGGCTATGTGTGACGCCATCAATTACTTCATAAAATATATAACATTGCAGACCTATGATTATGACCTACCCTGCCCTGTCAGTACAATTATGCTAAATCCATCCGTTTACTGGGAGTTGGAATGTGGCAGGCTCTGAATGTTTGGACTACTCACCGGCTGGCGCCGCTAATGGCAAGGGTATGTGGGAAGCCATCAATCATTTTATGAATTATTAATGAATACATACCGGTATGAGTCTGGAAAACCTTCCTGCATGCAGGGTTTATTAATAGCAAGGACATGTGGAACGAACTGATCGTGAATACTTGTGAATCTGATATCAGACTTGGGATGTGGCAAGCTGATTACTTGAAACCACCACTTTCCTGCAAGGGTTTTCAACATCATGGACATGTGGGACGCGATACATTACCTCATAAAATACGTATGAGCCTCATCTACCACTACAAATATGCCGAATTGATCGGAAGTGCGATTTGGCATGCTGACTACGTAAAACATTGAACTGCTTTCCCGCAGGGGTTTTTAATACAGGAATAGGTAGTACGCAATATATCACTTCACTGTGAATACATGTGAGTCTACTAAACTGCTACAAGTATGCAACCTCAGGGCACGTTTTACCGGGAGTGGTTGTTTTAACATTTTGGCAAGACAGTCTCGTAGCGTAGCGTAGCGTAGCGAGAGACGTAGTTGCAACCTTGGGCTGGAAGAGACGGCTCCTCGGACCATGGTTTTCTTGGTGCCGTCAAATACATAGCCTGCACAGAAAATGGGAATACTCACTAAAATAAGTAAACCAAGTACCCTGTTTTAACTCGTCATGGCTAGTAAAGATAAAAGCCTCTATGGTAGTGAAATTACTTGTTAGCTAATACATTTACAAGTTAGACGGTAGTGAAATTACTCAGTGACTGGTAAATTTACATGTTAGCTTGTAATTTCACTCTTTAGCACTTTGTCCCTCTTTTCACTACCCAAACCAGTTAATCTACACTTGTAAAGGTGTCAATTTACAAGCTATTCTATTTTAAAGCTTGTAGTATTACAGGTCCAAAAGTATTTCAAATAAAGTAACCAAAAACAGATTTAATGGTTTCACAGAATATATTCTCAAAAAACACAACATAGCATGCATATAATAATGGTTTAGCAATTAAAGATATCACATCATAAAAATGTTTTTTTTGTTACCGAAAGACATAAGGATTACTTGGCAAAAGAAATTACCTTATCTTTCCACTTTTTGATTACTTCTAGCATACTATGGTGAATTGATGTCATATAGGGTAAAATGAATAGCAGTGGCAGTCTTCATTGGTCTGGATAGTTCGTGTGTTGATTTTATCGAGTTGCTGGTATATTACTCTGATTGCATTCAAGGTGACTAATGTTGGCTGGAATATATAAGTGGGTTTCCTTGTACACTGCAGTGAGCCTATCTACTGTGCGACGTCTTTCGAGGGTGTCTCGTTTTAAATCGGAAAGCATATCTGTGACACTGCTGGTCTTTCTGTAATCATTGGTTACAAACCTAGCAGCTATGCTCCGGACTTTTTCAATGTTATTACTATGGGTAGATTGGTGAGGATCCCAGATGGAACTACAATATGCCAGTCTTGGACGGACGAGAGTTTTATAAGCAATTTCTTTTGTAATTTTTGTAGCCTACAATTCCAGAAATTACGAAGCAGAAGGCCAAGGACCTTATTAGCACTATATGGTTTGCCCGACTGAGTTTTCTTGACAATTCGATACCCAAATAGGGGTGATCTTTTATTTCCTGGGGTGCGGTATTTCCCATAATGTACTGATGATGTTGAAATTTCTTCTTATGGGTCATTCTCATAACACGTCACATAATCGGTTACTGCGTATTGTCGGTTACCTGTATAACATCATCAGTATGGGTTACCGGTATGATATCCTTATGGTCACTTACCGGTGTAACATCTGTTGCTAGTATAACATATAGTAAATGTCGTATACTATACTCGATTGTCGGTATAACATCTCTATAATCAATTTGAGTATTTCACCATCGTCAATTACTAATACATCAGGGCCAGTATATAGCTATATACAGTTACCGGCCTATTTCTTACGTGTAGTATAATTGTTATACAAACTGAAGTGCATGATAACTAGCACTGTATTTCATGTAACAGAAACATTTATCTCGTTTATTCAAGGTGCATTTTTGTTTACGATATTTTTTCTCTCCTAAAGTTAAAACGGCTGCTGGAAGAATCTCATCAGGTATCGGCATAGTGTATATCATCGACATCAGATTAGACACACATCCCGGAACATATGACAGGGTGGACACAATATACCAGGCATAACACAAGCAAAGCTAGGCAACTGTGACGGTATTACGGTATACCGGCAGCTGTGACGGTATTACGGTATAACGACAGTGCAATATTCTACAGTAAATGCTACAGTAACATTCGCATGCATTACGTACCGGTATCTGTATCTGTACCGGTATCGTGGACGAGTCGATAGAAGCAGTAGCAATAGACACGTTGACGTCTGGTAACCGGGAGAATGTTTCGCCCGTTCCGGGATAGATTCCTAATCAGGACATAGTAGTGTGAGGTTTTTATCCAGGAGAAATCCACGGTTTCCCCATGCGAAATGGTCTCTTGAATGAAAAAAGGATCCGAATGGACCAAAAATGTGAATTGGATAGCCACTCGACGTGTAGCGTAAGTTAAAAGCCATTTCAGGCTGTTTACACAGATGTAGCTGCTAAGTGTCTCGAAATAACTGGTAACTTTAAATACTTTGTCACGTCACCATAAAGACCGCCAATCTCGGCGTTACTTCAGAATTGGAATCCCTGTGAATCAATACTGTCAACCAGTCCGTACCTGAATATTAACCAAAAGTATGCATTTTGCTGTCCTAAGTTCGATTTTGTTAGAATTCAACTGAATTTCTGTTTTAGCAAAGATTTAGTACTATCTTTCAAGGTGGCACATCCCATTTAAAGGCCAATTCAACAGTTCGTCTTGAATTATTCCTACAACTGACAACTAACAATTATAACACTATTTTCTAACTATTATTATGCAAGCGAAATAACTTCCTGAAAAATCTGATATTTGTTCATGATGATGTCGTCCTAATTAGCATATAATGTTATTATCAGAAAAAATAAAGAAATATAAAGACATTTTCGTTTTCACAAAATATCTTCAAAACTAAATATGCTATAGATGTGAACTTCCAGGATATGTAGAGGCGACATAGTTTAACAGAATAGACCACAGACACCTTATACCAGGTAGCCTACTTTAGTTTTCCTAAAACAACACTTACCGAGCTAATTTCTAATTATGTCAAACCGTTGCAGGCAAGTAATGCCTATAATTAAGCAATTAATAGTCAGTGCTATAATCACACCTGTAGTTTAGGTTGTAGATTATTATCTCTTTATAACATCTATACAAATTGAAGTAAATCCACAGCTGCTAGACTGAGATATTTTGTAAAAACCATGAATCCTTTGTATTTCTCTATTTTTTTTAATATTTCAATGACGCCATCATGAAGAAGTAATTTTTAAGTTACTTTGCTTGCATAAGAGTAAAAAACAAATGAATATACAATTGTTGGCTAGGAACAAGTAAAGGAAAACTGTTGAAATGGCCGTTAAAGGGTATGCACCACCTTAAGTTTAGGTAGTCATTAGTAAAATATGCAGAGTAACTCGAATTTAGAGGATGAAAACTAAATGAAAAGTCCCATTGCAATAGCACGTTCGGTTTTGAGTGATTTATTTTCGACATTTATATGAATGTTAATGTTTATTGGACATCTGGCAACATTTAAGGCAAAAACCTCTATGTATGTCTTCACTATCTACTTGCTATTCACCAATTTGTTATTCCAAAGTTCCTTAACTGTTTGTTTGTTTCTGGACAGGTATTCAAATCATAAAGAAAGATAGGCTTCTGGAGACAATGTGTTTCCATGGCGTCATATAGAACTGATTTCGAAATGAATATGTTTATATTTTTCAAATCAATAATCAAGGATTGGCCTATGGTCAGTGGCTGTGCTATACGGGGGTAATGAGGAGGCAATCTCAACCACGTCCACTGCATTCTCCAATCGCACAAACCCCACTTACTCTTTCTCACAAAGACCCCCCCCCCTGACTCTACCCATCTACAGTGCCCAGGCTATGGCGCTAGGTTTTGCCCGACAGGGGGGGGGGCTAGCTTCACCGACAGGGGGGGCTAGAAATTTTAACAATATTTTTGCCCTCGCAACACTCGTTAGGCGCCATTTGAGGGCGTGTACTAGCTAGTAATAAGTTTGCACTAGCTAGTAATAAGCTAGCGTAAGAATAATTCGCGGCTCACCGATATTGCATATCTCGGACGCTCCTGGAGGAAGGCTCTAAAGGGGACCC
>JAODUJ010207456.1:0-10574 GCA_027564615.1 Psolus chitonoides
TAAATTTCAGATAGATCTAGGTGTATACTGGATTTATCACCAACACCAAAAATTGAAGAACAATTGGTGGACACCATGCATAAAGAGATTCACTAAAACTGCACACCATTACAATAAACATCAGTACCGTACCCAATTTATATGAGTACACTGTATGTACTGTATGGTTGGTATGTAAAGTAGTACTATTGACATTTGAAGATGATATAAATAATTACTTCTTTTATTTATGCAACAGAAAGTTATTAACTTTTAAACTATTTTTTAAATAAAATTATTATCAAACTATAAGGTTGTTTGTGCAGAACTTCTACTTTTGTTAATTGGAGGTGTCATGGGAGAAGAAAATATTGATCCTGGCAATTAGTGATTCCAAAGTCAATGTAGAATTGGTAGGCTAGAGCGATTTCTTTATAATACATGAGGGACTGTATCACTATATTTTTTCTGTGACAAGGAGTGGCAGGGGGATTTAAATTAAGACTAACCTATGAAATCATGTAATCCTACTATGTAAACCTACTGTGGGTAGGTAACCAAACTCGAAACATGACACTGATGATGCTAGAATTTTTCACCAAACCGGGAAAAGGAGGGAAAGGGGGTGGGGGATACATTGATTGATTGATGATTGAAATATTCTTTGTAGTTTCAAAATTAACTTCACTGTTATCACATTGTAGAAGAGAAACTTGATGTAACCAATGACATTTATCACATGGAATATTATTGGCTAAAGTTCTGCATTTAAAGCAGCATTCAGTACACTATTAGTAGCAAGTTGTATAATCATGGGGATTGATCGTTGGTAGGAACAGTGGTGTCCTACACACACATACTCTTAAATATTTAGCCCAAAACAGCATTAAATCTATAAATATACCACACAGGATGTTATAAGTTAGCAGTTGGTGATATATTTTTAGAATTAGTAGGATTGCTGTAATTTCTTAGAATTGTGTAATTCCGTTACCGAGGCGACGTAATTCCGTTACCGAGGGTTAATCGCATATTATGGAACATATGATTATTTGTTTGACTATCTATGCAATGTTTCTTACTGAGCTCAATGATGTCTACTAATAAAATATAATGAATTAATCTGAAGTTACCTAACTTCACAGAGTTTAAAGGATATGTGTGCATACTAAAATGTTGATGTCCTTCGGACGTAATTCCGTTACCGAAATTCATGCCCCCCTAAAATTGGCCTCTCAGGTCAGAAATTTTAAAATTCTTTTTTGAATGATTGGTTAGGGTCCTAACATTCAGATGTACTAAAATCAACCCATTACTCTGTATTATAGCTTCAGCTTGGGACCAGATGTCACAAAAAGTAGGAAATTACGGTAATTCCGTTACCGTGGAATTGCCCATGTACAGTTTGTGATTTGGTTGAAAGGCATCTGTTTTTTACATTGCAAAGGACTTACCAAGTATTGTAAGGCCTCAACGATAGTACTACAGGAAAGAGAACTGAAGGCAATGCCAATTTTCATTTCAACATACTGCAAGGTAAAATTCTATGACCACTAATGTACTCTACAATGAGTACACATCCTAGGAAGTCAGTCTGCCAAGATAAATTAGCCACTGTCATCGTTTGGTTGTGCATGTGTTCAATGCACTCTTTCTCTTTTGGTTACATTTCAATAACATTTTGACTTCTTTTGAAAATTAATTGATCATTTTTACTACTTTTTTGCTTTTCTTTGCAGCCGCTAGCAGCCCCTGTATTGACAGGATGGGAAACATTGTCCCAGAGGGTGAACATTACTCGCCCCGGAGTCACGACGACCCCTGTTTCAGATGTCAGTGCCATGGGGGCGTGCCTGGTGTCTGCAGTAGTACGTGGTGCAGTAAACCGGTCTGCGACAAGTTTATCCCCGACCCGGTGGAGTGCTGTCAGTACAGCTGCCTGGATAGTAATGGGAATGTGTACACACCGAATAACAACAAGAATGGGGGACACACCCCACCGTGTGAGTGAAACTTTCATTGAGTCAAAAATTGATTCAACTCAGGGTTAGCATTAACAACGCGATTGCAGGATTCCCGCGTGTTCACTGCCATTCCCGCATTGTGTAAATTTTTTGGGGCAAATGGTCGTGGTATTGTCGTTTTGGCTACGCCTGTACGCCAATAGATTTGTAGCCATGTAGCCATAACAAATTAGGATAAAGTCAAAACTATTCCAAAATTTTGCAAAAAATCATCGGTATCGGCCCAAATTTGCCTATACTACAGCGTGTTACACTATTTCTAGTGTAGACACTTGCCTTCCCCCCTAGGGTAATAAAATCACCCCAAAAAATTAATCCCAAGGTGGGAATTCCCCCCCCCCCTCCTGATTTTCATTGCTAGCACTAACCCTGATTTTCTACTTAGCACACAATAATAAATTTCTTCATAAGCAATGGAGATTTTGAAGAATTTTAAGTGACATTTTGGAAAGAAGTCCTCCTGCCCAATATAATAAAATTACACACTATTTGTCCATGATAACAGTCGCCCTTTGAAAATGTCCATTGCAGATTATTGCACAATCAGTATGTAATCGGAATCAGTAAAATGAAAAAATGAAAAATTATTCTAAACAGATTAAAACCTACTTGAAGATTTAACAATAGACACCTTTAATGTCCTAAATTATCCATGAATATTTTCAAACTAAGCACCAATTTGAATGTTATCATTTGCTGAGAGTACAAAACCACGAAGATGATGCAAAATATTGACTTTCAATGATTGCTTGCTAAGTACAATGTATAAATTAGAACTGACCATTTATGTATTGAAGTCAAACAGTGAGGAAATGTAATCGGAATCGGGCAGATTAATAATAATAATAATAATGAAGACTTGCTATAGCGCTTACTGCTGAGGCCTCTAGGCCCTTTACAGACCAAAATGAAATAAGACAAAACAGAAAACACCACACAGATGTACAAGGACAACCCAACAAAGACACAGAAAGCAGTGAAAATTAATTAGGCAGAAAAGGTTGAGAGAAGAGATATGTTTTGAGACGTGACTTGAAAGTGGCCACAGACAGGGCCCCGCGAGTCCGGAAGGCTATTCCATAAGTGAGGAGCAGCAAAGGTAAATGCACAATCCCCATGGAACTTAGCCAAGGAGCGCGCCATTATATTAAGCCGGCGTTCAGATGCTGACCTAAGAGCTCTGGGGGGCACTTACAGCTGAACAAGTTCTGAAATGAAATTAGGTGCCATACCACTGGTAGCCTTATAAGTAAGAAGAAGAAATTTAAACATAACATAACTGATAGAGCACAGGTATAATATGCACATTACGTGGAACACGAAGAACAAGTCGAGCTGCCATGTTTTGTACTCGTTGAATCTTGGCGATTTTACTATCGAGGAGGCCAAACAACAATGAATTACAAGCATCCAACCGAGATGTAACGAAAGCATGAATCATCATGTACTCATCATGAAACATCTACATGCAGTTTGTACTTGATCGGACAAGGCAAGGTTGACTTTAAGTGTTCACAAGGTTCTCAGAGTTTGACTTCAGTTGACCTCTGATGACCTCTGATATCTTCCAAATACAATCAAGATCATGTACTCATTATGGAGAACACATACACCAAGTATGAACTCAATCTGACTAGGCATGGTCGACTTAGCGTGTCTACAAGCAAAAAGTACCAAAAATACCAAAATTGAAAACATATATATTTGTGACCAAAAGTGAGCTCAGACCTCCACCAAAATCAACCGGGTCCCAGTACTTATTATGAGAAACCTACATACCAAATTTGAACTTGATCTGGCCAGGCATGGTTGACTTAGTCTTAGAGTGTTTACAAGGTTTTCAGTCTTTGACCCCTGTTGACCTCAGATGAGCACTGACCTCTTCCAAAAATCCAAAAACAACAGGAATTATGTACTCATTATGGGGAAAATACATACCAAGCATGAACTTGATCAGACCAGGCATAGTCGACTTAACGTGTTCACAAGCCAAAAGTATAAAAAATACCTAAATTTCACGAACAAATTATTTTCGACCAAAAATGAGCACAGCGCTTTACCAAAATCAATAGGGTTCATGTACTCATCATGAGAAACCTACACACTGAGTTTGAAGTTGATCGGATAAGGCATGGTCAAGTTAGCATGTTTACAGGGTTTTCAGTCTTTGACCTCTGTTGACCTCAGAGGACCTCTCCCAAAAAACAACACGGATTATGTACTCATTATGAGGAACATACATGCCAAGTATGAACTTCATCAGACTAGACGTGGTCAAATTAGAGTGATATAGTTTATACCGTCTTTTTCTCCCTTCTTTGAAGGGCCAGGACGTTACCTTGCCGAAGCCCGGATTTTGATTGGGACAAATGTAGCACTTTTATGACCGAATGCCCTTCCTGACGTCAACCGATCTCTAGATTGTGAGTCCGGAGAGCTAACCATCAGGCCACGGCGTGCTACGTTCAAATTGGCGTGTTAACAAGCAAAAAGTATCCAAAATACCAACATTTCACAAAGTTTTCTTTTTTAACCAACAATGAGCTCAGCCCTCCACCAAAACCAATAAGGTCCTTGTACTCATTATCAGAAACCTACCCACCAAAGTTGAACTTGATCTGACCAGGCATGGTTGACCTATAGTGTTTACAAGGTTTTCAGTCTTTGACCTCTGTTGACCTCAGATGACCTCTGCCTTCTCCTAAAATTAAAAACAATAGGGCTGTTGTGTCTAGGGCCGACTTGACTTTTTCAGGACGAGTTGTCTGGGGCCGACTCGACTACTTCGGGACGAGTTGTGTAAGCCGACTTGACTTGGTCGGGACTTGGTCGATGTGAACTGTTGGTGACTGTTTGGGACGAAGTGTCCGAGCCGACAGGACTTGTTGGTCCAATTGTCCGAGGCCTGCCGGTATGTGTGGGACGAAGTGTCTGAACTATCCGAACTTGTTGGGACGAACTGACCGGAACTTACTAGTTAGATCCGACTTGGTGTCAACTGGAAGGGCCTGCTATCCGACCTGATGTATCAGGCCTCTACTAGAATTCCATGCAATCCATGCCGGGAGTACTGGCCCTTTTCTCGCTAGGACTTTCATGGCCGATGCCCAAGATGCCGTACCTGTTCTCCACAAACAAAAAACATGCCTAGTTTGACGGCAGTGGTCCAAGGACCGATGGAATTCCATCCAGGAGTCTACAAGAAGGCCCGTGAAATGCATTAAGGAGAAGAAGGCTAAACAAACCGACGGTTCTGAACCGGGCCGAGCCGATCCGGGCAGTGCAGACTTGAATAAGGACGTAATTATCAGTCGGAAGAAAGGGAAGGAAAAAGTGGTTCAGGGCTCTGGAAAAAAGCAAAGAATTCACTCGCAGGATGCTGCAGTGCCAGTCGTACCGGGAAGAAAACTGCATTCGAATACAGTTGCTACGCCGGTCCCTTCGATTTCTGCTCCGGGAAGCTAGAGGAAAAGAGGAAAAACCAAAACTATGGCTTCGCCGGGGGCGGTGGCCAGTGGAGAAGGAAACGGAAAGGCAAAGGTCAAGGATAGTGGAACCACAGGCACGGGAAAAGGACAGGAGAGCCACAGGTTGCTGCCTTGGAGGCGGAAGGATCCAGAACCGTGGGCGTAAAAAGAAAAGAGCCTAGAACTGAGGCCAGAGAGTTCGATATACCGGAATCTCACCGAAGCCGGGGGAACCGGGAATATGGAGATCGGGCCGAAATCCAATCCGATGCCATTGTTGTCGAAACATCCGACGGCCTAGAGGTGCTAACCCAGACGGACCAAAGGGTCGACTTGTTCGAACCGATGGAAGTGTACAATCGAGAAGAGGGCTCTGGGGAGTGATATATGTTCAATGGACCGATCCGGAGTACGACGAGGAAGATGTTCAAGAAATCCCTCCGGCCCAATCGGAAAAATCCCATTCCAAGAGCCATAGGAAGAAGATACGTAAAAAGCGGTACTGTTCCTCACATAACCCCTGCTGAGTCGCGTTGAGTCCACTACACACAGATATGACAAAAACACTACTCTATGCCGCAAAGGGGATGTTCAGAGGGGGCCAGCTTAATGAATGCCTTTTTCGGGCCCTCCTCCTCCCCCTATCAATGCTGCTGCCTGGGCCTACCCACAGGACATAACCGCTATTACCGGCACTTTTGCACATCCAAACATGCAAAGACCCAACGGAACAACCTAACCACCGCCGCTTTTCTCTCAAACAATTCCATTTTGGTGGGTCCGGGCCGCTGCATAGGCCCACCCAAAAGACCAAGTCCCTGCCGACGGTACATTTGCCGATCCCAACATGTAATATAGGTCTACACAACACGAAAAACTCCGCAACTGTCTCTCTTTGCCTAACCCCTCACATTTTAGGGCCCGGGCCATGCTGGAGCCTGGGACCACACACTGGAGCGGTCTCCAGTGCCCCGGCGATCCGCTACGACCCAAGATTGCCCCACCCCTGTCTCTTCGTGCTTAAATGCATTCCTAGGTACTGATTTCATAACCCTTCGCCCCTCTCTGCATGAAGAACAATTATGGTGTCAGTGGCTTCAGAAATGTGCCCTCCAACAATACTATGAGACATGTGTTTGAAATGTGCCCTCTATGAGGCATGTGTATGTTAACAACATAATTCATGACGACATGGGCCGAATCTGAACGGTATATTTTGAGAGTTTGATTTCTCCATTGAAATAACACGGGTGGGCATCGGGTCACCCGGTGTTGTTTACACATGGGTTCCTAAGCTGACGTCATCATCTCATTTGAATATCCCACTCTACTTTTTTTGTAATTTTCCCAAAACCGTCACAACCACGAACCTTTAAAACCACTTTTCTCGGCGAGGGTACGTAGAAATTGGTACCGATAGATAGCTGAAGGTCTGTTCTATGTCTGAGAAAATCTAGACGCCATTTCCTGCTCTCTTTGAAAGACGTCCTAACGTAGAAAGCAACACAGTACATGAAAGAAGTTGCAAAAAAACAAAAAAAACAAGGCAGTACAATATGGCAAGAAGATATATTAACCATTAAAAGACAAGTTATAAATACTAACATCTAGCCCCCAGAAAGGAGGAAGAGTAGCGATTGGTGCCTTCAGTGGTCTCATTGTATAGATGATAAATTGGATAGAATTACTCATCTTGTAAAATAAGGAATGGCTAATATCCTTTAACACTGAACTAAGTTTCCCACAAACCCACCTTAATTTCATAGACTTGATTTACCGTAAGCAAACGTTTCCCAATAACCCGACCGGCAAGCCCGATAATATCATCTACAACTCTCTTAGATATATTATTTGTATTACCAACCCACAATGTCATACAGTAAGACCAGACACTATAATGGAATTACAAAATATAAATAAAATGTCTTGATTTATGGTAAAAGCAGGCCCGAATTAACCCATGGGCAACAGGGGCAACTACCCCGGGGCCTCAACCACCAACGAGCCTCCACCACCAATGTAGACAAAAAGTAATGTTACTTATGTTATTTTTCAATGTTATTTATTTAAAAATAGGAATTCAGAGCATTTAGGAAATGATTTATATCACATCGTAAGAACTTTCCTGCATATTTCCCGTAACCGCCGTTTGTCGGTCAGCTGACTCGTAAACTATGTTATCAACCATTCCGTTTGTCTCTTCAGAGCCACTCGTGTTATCAAAACCATTTCGGTCACTGGTTCCCTCGTTCCTCTCTGTGTACGACCAATATGCGGGATTATCCACCATTTCATTATTTTCACCCACATTTGTTTTATTTGGCTCATCCTCTTCTTCAGTTACCGAAGTATCGTTAGCGTTATTCTCGCTAGAAATATGTTCCGTGGGAGTTGTGTAACCATTATGATTTAGCTTCACTTTCTTTCTTGATCTGATAAAAATAGTGAAAATGCGAACAAAATGATCATAAATATACCGATAACGATGCCGATCGTTATGACTATAATTAAAATAGTTGTCCATATTGAAGAAGGGGTACCGGTAGTGAGGGTTTTTGACGTCACTCGTATAACGGTGCTGTAATAGAAAGACTTCGTCCTCTGTAAGAGCCCGTACATGTGATACAAAATTATGTATCCACTTCTGCTCCATTGTAAGTAATATTCAGCTCAATTGATCCGAGGCCACTCGTGGCATTGCCCTGTTTACAGTAATCTGGAACATCAGTCCACTCCAGTAGAACTTCACTGACGTTGCTGGTACATGTGAGAGTCACACTGACTCCTTTGGCGACGGTGTGGTTGAGTGGAGGGATTGATACAGAAAAATGTGGCACTTGTATAACTATGGCTCTCATGTGGTGAGGGTAGCTCTTGTGAGACGGTGCAAACGAAATTGCTTTTGAGGAATGATGAATGATTAAAAGAATATGACAGAACTTTGCCATTGGAGTGTTGTCCATTTATCAATTCTGATTCGCCAGTGACATCTCGTCTTCCGTTATCGTTATGAATAATAATTGACATATTCACTTCTGGATTCCCTTCCTCTGTTGTACAGTTGAACTGGAAGTCCTCTCTTGCCTTTGGATGGGGATATGTTAGTTCGTAGTTCGAAGTGCACAGAGCGAATTTATTAGACGGCATGTAGAGTACCTAAGTTAAAGTTAGGTTGTGGTCTTGGAACAGCTATATTTCCCCGCATTTGTCCTCGTTAATTGTGCAATAGTCAATATGACATTGGTGTCGTTAACATAACAAGAATAGTTATCTGATGATACATTTTTTTGTACGATCCACTAATATATTCTATAAACGGTTCTTCTCGGTAGATGTCCGTTATGTTCGTATATTCTTGAATGCAGACCATCTCTACCGTCTCACCTTTTAAGACTGAGTACGTCGACTTAATTAAAAGAGCGATCTTCAAAATAAATACATGTGACGTCGTTCGGAATCATTGCAAATATTACGAAGACATATAACGCCCTGATAGCAAACATACAATAAAACGTTGCCTCCATGATGGTTTCCATTCTCTAGTCGTGTTTTGACCTATAATAAAATGGAAACACAAAATGGTATGGTTAATGGGCAACTCATATGTATGTTCTACGTATTGAATTTGGAGGTTAGGAGAATTATCCTGTTTAGTCTATATGGTTGATCAAATCCACGTAAAAGTTGATACCTAGTATCGTAAAGTCCATCGATAACGCTAAATATACCTCTTGCGAGCGCGATCAGCGAGCCGAAGGGCGCGTGTTTAGGACAATGGGCCTACATGATTACACATATAGAGGACGTGATAGAGCGAATGTGTTGTTCACAATATTTATTATTCAGGCTTGGCGGAACGATAACACTCGGGCGCTCACAAACATTTTTGTGGCATGCAGCTACCATTCCTAACCATGCGTATAAAAACTGCGAGCGAATAAACGGCATGCGTTTAGGGTTTACACACGCACAGAGGCCATGGTAAAGTGAGAGTAAGCCTATCGTAGCCTACATTCTGCCATTAGGAATGCATGAAAGTCATGCACGGCGGAGAAATAGCGCAAGTGAAGCTCGCGATTTGGATGGGGAGGGGGGAGGGGGGGGGTCTGAAATTCCAAGTCAACAGGTTTCGAAGCCAGAAGTTTCCGACTGCCGCAGTAAGCGGCGCCGCTAGAATTGCGCGCAATTTTTTGGCGGGATCCTCGAGTCCGACCTTCGTGCTCACGTGGGATGGAGAAACAAAGCAACATCGCGAAGCGAGCGAAAAATAACGAGTTTTTCCGATGGTTGCGTTGCAAACGGCACATGACAACAAGACAGGGAGAAACATGGAATGGAACACTACGCGCGTAGTGCGCGGAACATTTTGTAGGCCTACTGTACTATTTTGTGTTTGAGTTATGGCGTATTTGGAAAAGTAACACCATATGAAGGAACAAGCCCCAATAAGAAAAAAATGCGCGCGAGGTGCAAGAAAAAATGTAGCTGTATTGTCCGATTTGGGGCTTACTGTATGAACGACACATTCGCCACAATTGTGGCCACAAATGACATCAGATGACATGACGAGACAATAACAAAAATGGTTAGGCTAGTATAGGTGGTCCTCGCGTATTTAACGGCACATTTGGCATAAGTGCCAACACGTGATGAGGAATTGCAACAGAACCACGCGCGAAGCGTGCGAAAAAAAATGTCGGCAGTGGGCTATTTTTTTTTCATGATTTGAAAGCAGTTAGCACTAGCTTTTGTCCAACAAATTCAAAAAGTAGGCTACCAAAATACCCAAAGTTCACAAAATTGACATTTTTGACCAAAAATGAACTCAGACCTCCACCAAAAACAATAGGTTCCATGTAATAATATATCATATATTAATGAAGACTTGCTATAGCGCCTACTGCTGAGGCCTCTAGGCGCTTTATAGACCAAAATGAAGAGAAAAAAGACAGAACAAAAAACACGGCACAGATGTACAAGGACAACTCAACAAAGACACAAACACAGAAAGCAGTGAAAATGAATCCGGCAGAAAATGTTGAGAGAAGAGATATGTTTTGAGACGTGACTTGAAAGTGGCCACAGACGGGGCCCGGCGAACAGA
>JAODUJ010207567.1:0-10574 GCA_027564615.1 Psolus chitonoides
ATCTCTCCTACCTTTCTTCTTCCCACACACTTCATCACAAGCCTTTAATACCCCATCCTTGAAACAGTTCCACAGATCCGGTGTGTCAATGCTTACTAGCTCCCCAACTCTCTCTTCATATCTCACTCTCGTTTCTTCTTCCTTGAGCTTCCACACTTTTCTCCTCTCAACCGTGTCCTTTCTCACAACCTTCTTTAGTTTCTTTTTATCCAAGTCAGCGACCACCAACCTGTGCTGCAACTCTCCCGGTATCGTCTTCACGTCTCTCAAATACTTTCTATTTTTCTTGTCCACCAGCACAAAATCAATTTCTGTCTCGTTTCCTCCCGCGCTAAACGTCACCTTCCTCCTCTCCGCTTTCCTGAACCACGTATTCGCTACACACAACTCCTTTTCACCGCAAAACTCTAGCAGCATCCTTCCTTCGAGATTTCTCTCTCCAATTCCATGTCCTCCATGCACTCCCTCAAATCCCTCGATCCGTTTCCCGACATGCCCGTTGAAGCAAGCAATACATTTAGCAGTTTAGTCATGCAAATATATCACACAGTGCGTAGTCACTACAGGTCCATTTGCATATGTGCGTCTATGCTCTGAGCACACACGTTAACACTATTTCAAAACTTGCACATCTTTTGCAACCTTATGGTTGCAAGTGCCTGAAATTTTTATTGGATTGTCGACCTATAAGTTTCTGGATCACTGCTCCATAGTAAGCCATCAGAAACTTCAGAATACAAAACTAAACTATCCTCTTTCGTGACATATGGTCATATAAATTGAACTTCTCACCTTAAAACTGCAACCTCATTTTTGAAAGCCTGTAGTTGTGACGGGGTGGGATCTTTGACGTTCAGTTTCTTGATTGCTACTGACCCTGAAAAAATTACAAAGGCCGACATGTTAAAATAATAGAGAACAAAAAGATAACAGCACTAAGTCTACATCAGGGAGGTGTTTAAACCTTAGGACATGGCCCAAATTTTACAGGGTGGACTTAGTGGGGCAATGGCTGAAACGGAGTGCCAGCCCTACCCTATTGTCTCCCGCGTCACGCCCCAGTGCCTCCGCATCCCCCTGCTCGAAATTTGAGATCACAATGCACAATGATGAAGTCCACGTGAAGAGGTGGGTGTCATTCACATGCCATATGTGCTAAAGGGTTAAACTCGGCTTCTATACCAGTGATTCTCAAACGTGGCACTTAAGATGCATGCGGCCCTCGAGCCCTCTCGGTGTGGCCCCTAACTGATTTTACATATTGAACCAATCATATTCTTATAATTCTTCTCTCATGAAATGTTAGCATCAAGTGTGCCACCATTTTGCATCTACAGGCCTTATTTGAAGAAGAAAAAAAATCAGATTTCGAAACCCCCTCTCCGTAGACCCTCCCCAGGAGGACGATTACCAACAAAGCGGAAATTCCTCCCTGATATGAATTCCTCAATGTTTTTGGAATGCGGCCCTCTACATCAGCCCTGCCTCGAATTTGGCCCTGCCCCTAAAAAGTTTGAGAATCACTGCTCTATACATATTACATTCGCCCGATACTCAGCTCGAAAAGTTTCTGCATCCATTACTGCTAAAAGTTTTTAAAGTTAAGCTTTTAGGACATGGCCCCAATTTCACAGGGGGGAGGGGGCTCAGTGGGACAATGGCTGAAATGGAGCTTCAGCCCGGCCATATTGTCAGCCGCATTCTGGCAGCGTCACGCCGCAGCGCCTCCGCATCCCCTACTCAAAATCCATGATGAGGTCTGCGTGGCCAGGTGAAGAGGTGGGTGTCATTCAAACCCCATATGCGCTAAAAGCTTTTAAGGTCTTTACTGCATGATTGAAAGTGCTTAGATGCAACATGGTGACATACTGTACAAGATTTACAGCAACTTTCGTTTCAAAATTCTGATGGGTTGGTGGGCCGGGAGTTTGGGGGGGGGGGGGAGAAGAGGAATACACACATGCCCCTTCTGAATATGCCACTGAGACCCTCTTCCATCATAGCTACATCCCTGACACTGTATAAGTAAAACATCTTTAAAACATGCATGAATTGGAGTGTTTGCAGAGACCAGAATCCCCGTCACTTTCTCGAAAATATACGCAACTCAGCTTAGTACCAGTGTTGTAATCAAGTCACCAGATAAAGTCACAGCCAAGTCTTTTCACTTCTGTGTTGGTTTGAGCTAAGTCTTCACCCCCCTCCCGTCAGCTGGACTCAAGTCTTTTGTAAGGCAATGGCCCAGCAAAGGCTCTGCTATCAGGGTATATGCTTGTTTAGTTTAGTATAGTTATCTACAGGTTCAGGAAGCCAACTATGGCTCATCCCTGAAGTCAAGTGTGATCATGGATAAACACCGGCGATAGCTTGCCTTCTCTTTTTCGAACAGTGTTCAGAGGGTAAAGAGGCAGGTGTGTAACCATACAATCCCATCCTGATCCTGTGACCGCCATTTAACGTCCCCATCTGACGGACGTGAGTGAGACTCTCAGACTTTAGCCACTTTCCTAAATGCTGAGAGAGGTGGTAGCATCCTGACCATCACCACTGCAGGACAGCTGTGGCAAACCTAACCAATTAACCTAATGTTTCCCCGGATGAATTGTTCTCCCACTACAACGAAGCCATCAACAACTGCAGTACAGCTTTTTGACGAGCAAGCAGACACCGGGTGGGATTTGAACCTTAGTTCAAGTGGAACACTCGATCCCCCACACCATGCTACCACTGTTGGGTTGAGTCTTGCCATACCCCCCTCCCCACTCTTTTAGACTAGTGACTCAAGTCGACTCAAGTCTTTTGAAAGTCAGAAAATCTCTTCGGCAATGACCCAGCAAACATTCTGCCATCAGGGTAATTGGTTTATTAAGGTCAGCCTCTACGATGGACCAACATCTGCTGCATCACCGTTTGCAAATCAGCCCTAATGTCGAATTGGCATCAGCAAAGAAGACCTCCAATGGACGTTGTTCCCAGGAAAATCTGACTATGTAGCCATCCATCTGACAACTACAGCTAAAGGACCAAAACATTCACAGATTTTCATTTGACATAATATTAAGGTGAACAGTCGGATGCATTTTGAGAGCGGTCAATCCAACATCGGACCGACTACTGAAACATCATCTGACTTTAACCCAAACCGAAAACTGATGTTGGTCCAACAGCATGGCATTTACAAGGGACTAGAGTCAAGTCAATATGCCACAGGGTTTGACTATAATGTAAACCACATCTCTTACCATGCCATTGACCTCTAAAGACAGTTCCAAATGACCCAGAACCTATCCTTGGCCCAAGAAGAATCTCTTCGTTAGGGATCTCCCAGTCATCGTTAGAATCTCTCCTTACCCTTGGCTGAAACAAAACAACATTAGACAACCGTGATGTATGGGATTAGGGAAGCCTAACCCTTGATTAGAAATCTCACATTCAGAAACTCTTGCATGTAGAAAGTATTTAAAGAAGAACTGAAGACTGAACTTTCGAAGATATATATTGTAGAGCAATCAAATATAAGTTATTTACCGAAAACCGCATTCAAATATCTTGTTTAGTTTTCGAGTTATCAATTTTTCTTAAATTTGACAAGTTGAAGAGTCAAAGCAAGTTTATGATGTCACACAGGGACTACGAGTTGCAAGTTCAATGTAATTCATTAATTTTTAGTTGAACAGTTTACATTAATGACAACTGATGTTTTATCTTGGTTTGTCAAAATACAAAATATATAAATAGAACTATCACTTTTAAAAATATTTGGTTTTTCCATTGAAAAAATGGAACAAATTACAAAGAAATACACAAGACAAAGAAGCTCATAGTGCCTGTGTGACATCATAGACTTGCTTCAAGTCTTTCAACTTGTGCCTTACCACCTGATTGCACTAAAGAGGTCCATGTGTGAATCCCACCTGTGCCTTACCACTTCATCGCACTACAGAGGTCCATGTTTGAATCCCACCTGTGCCTTACCACTTCATCGCACTAAAGATGTCCATAGTTGAATCTCACCTGTGACTTACCACTTCATCGCACTACAGAGGTCCAGGTTTGAATCCCACCTGTGCCATACCACCTGATTGCACTAAGGAGGTCCATGTGTGAATCCCACCTGTGCCTTACCACTTCATCACAATACAGAGGTCCAGGTTTGAATCCCACCTGTGCTTTACCACCTACTTCATCACACTACAGAGGTTCATGTTCAAATCCCACATGTGCCTTACCACTTCATCCCACTACAGAGGTCCAGGTTTGAATCCCACCTGTGCCTTACCACCTACCTCATTACACTACAGAGGTTCATGTTTAAATCCCACCTGTGCCTCACCACTTCCATCACACTACAGAGGTCCAGGTTTGAATCCCACCTGTGCCTTACCACCTGATTGCACTAAAGAGGTTCATGTGTGAATACCACCTGTGCCTCACCACTCCATCGTACCACAAGAGGTCCAGATATGAATCCCACCTGTGCCTTACCACCTACCTCATCACACTACAGAGGTTCATGTTTAAATCCCACCTGTGTCTTACCACTTCATCACACTACAGAGGTCCAGGTTCGAATCCCACCTGTGCATTGCATTCGAAAAAGCCCTTTGATGACTTTCTGAACCAGTATAAATATTGATGAAAAAATAAGCGTAATTAGTAAATCATTAGAACCGCCGTTGGCCGACTAATAACAATCCTTCTGGTCACTTTTTCTTCTGATTCCGCCATGAAGGTATACATGTGCTAGAAGTTTCTAACCCTGAGATTCCTTAGTCTCGGGACAAATGAACCGCAAAAACCAACCTTTGGACGCATTATGATCCTGTCGTCGGTGCCTGTTGAAGTACTATTGATTCTATTTTTGTGCTTCCCGTGGGTGGGGGATGCCTGGGCACTACCAGGTTTGTATATTCTATGAGGACTCTGTTCCAACGAGTTGGGTACGCTATTGGCGAAAACTGAAAGTGATATATAGGAACAAAAATGTTTGGATTATTCTCTGTAACATGGTTTACACGATATGTTGTGTGATAATAAATCTAAGATTACCAATTTGGAAGGAAAAAATGAATTTGAAGGATATAAGACACATTTCAAAGCATCTCATGAAGCTCTTACCCAGCCAAAATTGATGACATTTCTTTTTACATTTCGCCATCATTTTTACGGTCAGAACAATCAAATATATGGGTCAATAATCTTGCTTAAAGGCAAAGTTATGAATATTGCACCATTTGAAATTTGAAGTATTGACAGAACTTTAAGAGAGTTTCCTTTAGAAAACCTTTCTGAGAAAACCAAAGTAACTGAAGCAATATTTTTTAATTGTCTATCAGACTCAGTGTTAATCTTTTTCTTATCAATTTGGAGGAATGGATTGTTTGAGCATGACAAAGCTCACTAAGCTCCTTTAAATAATATTAGATCACTTTTCATTATAATGAAATTATCGAGAATCCCACATCCTGTGGTTGTGGGTAATATATCACTTTTTTGGGGGTTCATTCGACTTTCACACCAATTAGTAGATATCACTGTATTGACCATATTAGGCATGATGTCCACCAATGTTCTCATCATTTTAGACTGACAGTCACACTACTCTCCACATTGGGGGCACCCAACATAAAATGTTACCTAACCAGATTTAAGCAATTTTAGTAATGGAAACAAATCTTTGCCTTGCACGTTGACTCAATTTTCATGTATAAAAGTGGAGTAGCACCTAGCATGAGTGACGCCTTATTTGGGCTGTTCCATTCATTCAAGCAGAGTGACAGTCCAACATGAAGAGAAATATTTTCACAAGGTCAGTGTTTATACTAAAACTATAGGGGGACGATGGGACTGGCTAGATCACACTCTGTGACATTATACTAAGCATAATAAAGGGGGGGGGGTGTACCATGTACAAACTCAATGCGAAGATGGGTCGTCTCTATCACCCACATCCATTTTATGAATATTTCAATGTGGAACAAGTCGTTGCCATGAAGTGGCTGTGACCTATCTTGCATGAAGTTTTTTATATCAGATTCAAGTACCTTTAATCACCTTTTAATCGGTGAACATGCGTTTTGTTCAAACCTGAGCAAAATGAAATTAAAGCTTTCTTCCGATGCATGCACAGTGAAGAGAGAAGCCATATAAAGCTGAAGGTAAATTTCTATTTCAAATGTCAAACTTGATCTCGAAGTTGTCACAGTGAACCCCAAGATACCAGTGATTGAACATGTCTGACAATTAGCTGATAATACGAACAACTTTTCGAAATATTTTCATTTTGAGTGCATAATGATCGGTACAGCAGTTGTACTGTCTATAGTTTTTTCCTACTGCTGAGATAAGACAGATACACACACACACAGTCATAACTGCATAGATTCCTTTGGCATCTGGCCAAGAGGTGAGGGACCAAAACTGCAAAATGTTCATATTTTGCAGTGAGGTAATTAACAGTTAAAATGGAATGTTCAGCAAAATGGGAGCAAGGAGTAAACAAAAATAGCAAAAGAATGTGAGGAAATTGTAAATAAATAAGGTAGAAAACTGTAAAATTAACAATGTTAGAATATAGTGCTAACCTACTTGGAAATATACTAGTTTATTAGAAGAATACATGTTAAAGAATAAGTCTTCAGAGTTAGGATGGAAAAAATCAAAACAGTTTCTTCGTTTTTAGGTATAAAACACAGCTTATTAGATCTATTACGGTTGCCATATTTACGTAATCACCAATATTTAACCAAGTCCATTCGCTTTGTTTATAAGTACATCCCCAAATCTGCTCAAAGTCTAAAATTTTATTTACCATGATGGTTCTTGTAACACTCACCGGGAAATTTGTGGAAACCATAATTTGTTCCTCTCAAACTCCCCAAGATTTTTCAACATTGTGTCAGTATAGAAATATGACACTTGTTCACCTTCATTCAAAAGCTGATTACTTTACTTCATAAATACATCCCAAATTCTGCTGGAAATTTTCAAATTTCATTTACCATGACAGTTCTTGTAAACTGGACACCATCAATTGTTCCCTTTTAAATTCCCTTAGATTTTATCAACAATGTATCAATAAAGTAATATGACTGCAGTTCACCTTCATTCAACAATCCAATATTTCAGCTCAGAAATACATCCTTAAATCTCAAATTCTATTTACAATGATGGTTATTGTGAAACTCGCCAGGGGATTCGAGGACACCATAAATTAACTGTTCTATTTTAGACTTCCCAAAAATTGTTTGAACATAGCATTAATTTGACTATTGTTGATCTTTAATCGAACAAACCCGACATTTTAGTTCAAAATTCGTACAGAACATCCCTAAATCTGCTAGATATCTTATTCAGGACGACATTTCTTGTAAAACTCACCGGGAAAGTCGAAGATACCGTCCGAGAGTTTCTTGCGTATTGTCAAAGGTGAGCTTGTGAGCCTTTGTTTGTCTAGAGGTTAGTGAAGGAGGAGGAGGATGTGTAAGGAGATGGCAGGCAGGCAAAGAGAAAAGGGAATATATATAGAGTTCGAGAAAATACACAAAATTTCGCGATGAAAAAAGGCGCTGTGCTGTGGACACTTCTGCGATACGATACGATACAACACTCTTCGAAAGAAAAGGCGAGCTATCGCCGGTGTTCATCCATGATCACACTTGGATTTTGAGTTCATAGATGAGCTTCAGTAGAGCTTCCTGAACCCGTAGATACTAAACTAGATACTAAACTAAGTCCTTAATCGTCATTGCACGAATACTTCAGCACACCGGATAATAGGCATAGAGCCCCAACATGTTTCCTGACACATTCTCGACCACGAAGGTCAAACGTCAACACTCCTTCGGGGTCAAACTGTATACACCTTGACTTCATAGGGTAAACGTCAATTGATGTTATACATAGTATATATGTGTGTTCACCTTAGTTAGCACATGGTCTCTATTGAGTATGGATGTTATGGAGGAGGTCAAAGCAGGGAAATGCTACTCTAACTAGTAGCATTTCCCTGGTCAAAGGTCATCCGATGGAACAGCTTTTATACTAGGCATGCCAAGTCTTGTTTTATTTGAAAACTTAGGCCTACAGTCAATATTCTACATTGAACTTCTCCAGGCCTTATTACTTTTGGGCAGTTGTTTGTACAGCCTGCCCTGAGCAGATTACTCTTTCTGGATTTTGGCGCTTTCTAAGTATTATTATTATCATTATTATCAATTATCATTATTATTATTATTAGGCTGAATGCTCACTTTTGTTTTATGTCAAATAAGACATTCTTCATGCTGATGGTCCGATATAAAAGAGAGCTTTGAAAACGCTTGGTTAATGATCTGACGCATGTTGAAAAATAGCAATTAAATAGCAAAATAGTAAATATCAGGACCCGCCCGTATCCTTTTTTCTTTTTTTTATCCGGAAAGAAACATGTTTTTGTTTTACTTAGCCTAACTTATAGGGATATAGAATTACCTTCCATGTTGTGTCCAGGCTGTTGATATATTCGATCATATCCTGCGAGAGTGGTGTTACTCTGGCTGGATGGGCCAGCCCCAGGGACGCGAGGCTCAATAAAAGGATAACCCTCATCGTACAGATGACGTTGTAGACTTCTTAAGAAAAACTACAACCAAAACAAAAATATCACATGAACGTGTTTTGAAGGGTAATGAGATTGCAGTGGTGGGCTATATTACAAAATCAAAATAACAACAAATAACCTAACCATGTAAATTCGAGTCAAAATCACAAAAGTGTAAGGAAATTCATATCAAAATGCACCAGTGGGCCTACCCTCGGTCTCTATACCTAAGACCTACGGAAAATATTGAGGCCTACTCTATACGAAAGATCGTGGGGCCTACGAGAACCAACTGCACGCAATGGCCAATTCTTTGTGTGAAGTTCGTGTGATTTTTTCGGCTATGAATTGGGTGTTTTTCTCGGCATGTGTATATTTTTTGTGTAAGCCTAGAGCACCGAATTGTCTAAATTGTCCAAGAATATGCTTCTGAATTGTCAGATCTTAGTCGTTTTGACAAATCTGGGCATGTACAATTTGCTGTATGCCCACAGGGCCATCGAATGAGTTAATCTAGGTCTAGGTGTAGGGACCGCTCAGATGGTGGCAGCCTCCCCAAGTTTCAATTGGGAGAGACACTCTCCCACTGAGGTATAGCAATTTTACCTAAAGCTACAGGCGCTGAGCAATTTCCACACCATTATAATTCAGCAGTTTCCTTTTAGTCTGTGTGGATTCGGACAAACAATCCACTCAATATAAGTCCTCGGCATTGAAGAGTATTGGCCTAAGTATTTATGAGAACGAAAATTGACGAAACATGTCACTCACCCGAGGATGATAAAGTTGTTGCCACCCAAATTTCTTCAGAATGGTACCAGCAGGGGCCAGCTATAGTTTTATAAGGCCTATATTGTTATATAGGTTGCTGTATAACTTATTGCAGGAGAGATATAGTAGTTGGACTCTGTATTATTGTCACCTGATGTCGTTGTTTACTCTGTTCATGTGATTCCCTAAATATAGAATATTTAAAGCCCAGTCGAGTTGAAATATTACCCTTGCCGTGAATGTCAACATCATTAATGATGAGTTCAAAAGAAAATAATGCTGAATCATGATTTTGGTGGAACTTCGCCAAAAGACTGAGATTTTTATTTATTCAAATAATTCTGACAGCAAGATGCAGGATCTAATGTTAAATTCAATATTTTAATGTGACGAATAATTCTCTAATAGTCACAGTGTCATACATGCATAAGCACAATAGGACTAACTGACGAGCTGGCATATACTGCAGAACTTAGGGTGAGAGAAAAAGGCCTTTAACCCTTTAGCACACGGCGCCAATGTCACATGGGGACTGGCTGAAACGCAGCTTAAGCCCGGCCCGTTTGTTCGCCACATTCCGGCAGCGTCATGTCATGAGTTCCCCGTGGCCAGGTGAAGAGGTGGGTGTCTTCCACACCCAGGGGTGCGCGTAAGAGTTATACTCAGTCCATATAGGCTACATATTATACTCGTCCTATTCCCGGCATACTCGTCCTATTCTGACAGCATCATTCTGTATGGTTGTGTGGACTTTTGGGGTTTGGCCAACACAAATCTGTCATTCGGTTATTGTTTATGAATGCCGCAAACACATGGATCTGAATTTCGTCGTCCGATACATAAAAATTCACGTTTTACTATCTGATTACTGCGAGGTCCCTTTAATCAACAGTCAGACGACCAAAGATGATACACCTCCCTATTAACCTTTGAGCAAATTAAACGGTAGCTAGTGCAGTAATAAAGTGATAAAATAATAAAATACTTATCCCTTTCATAGTATATTGTTTTATTCAGGGTCGTAACCCCCGGGGCGGTTGCTCTCTGCCCCACTGCAGGCTATGGCCATGGTATTCATAGGCATGTGGTGCTCGGACATATGGGGGTCATGGGGTGCAGAATGGTCCAAATTTGGCTTCATTTTTGTGTTAAGCCCAAGTATATTATCCGTCAAATATGGGATGGGGTGCCTCCATCCCCAGATTTGAATCTGAGGAGGTTG
>JAODUJ010207678.1:0-10574 GCA_027564615.1 Psolus chitonoides
GCAGACAACCACGCAGATGGAGAGATGACATTAATATGATAGCCGGCACAACATGGCAAAGATGCGCAAAAGACCGTTTAGACTGGAAACATCGATCGGAGGTCTACGCCCGATTCTGGACGGACAGAGCCTAGGTAACAAGGTAATAAGACCTAATTACATCGATTTTAGAGCAAGCCAATAATTAAATCCGTATAATTAGGTAATGTTCTCAATTATGTTCGCATCAATCTTGCTACGTATGAATTTAATCGTGTTGTCATATTATGATAACAGTAGTTGCAGCCTTCCTGGCATGTTTTGCAGTACAGCGAGTCGTTTATTATTGTGATTTTTGGTGAAAACGTCACTCAAAACTAGCGCAGATTCCTACAGAGTTTCTGCGGAATGTTCTAGAAACAGGAAGCGGATGACAGCCAATCAGAGCAGAGGACTTTTGGCGTTCACGCTTACGTCCATAAAGAATAGTATAGCGGATGCCTTCGTTTTGCGGCAAGGGAACAGTCATTCACCAGTGCCTGGCGCCCCTGCGTTGAGGGGTACGTGGAGCGTACCAATTTGGAACAATTTGTTAATTATTTCGTTCGTATCATGGTTTCGGGATCCTTTTGGAACGATTTAGAGACGTTTTGAGACTTGGAAATGATAAAGACAGTGTAAAACCAGTGCTTAGTGAACTTGCGCCGCTGTGTTTCTTGAACAACCTACTCGTAGATTTGGAAAGAGATCATAATTATTCTAGTAATGGAAAAATTACGTTAGCGTTACGTTGTTTATGGGAATCATCTATATTCCTGTAATTTGTAAAGAGAGACAATTATAAATCAACATGATGTTATCCGAAGGACTGGATTCAAACCTTTATTAAACTGTAGACATTTTCTTTACCTTTGTGTGTCGTTTCTATGAACACCGAATTTATTGCGGTGATGGATTTTATTTGAGTAGCCCCATCGATTATACTGATGGCCTACATGACAGTGTTTTATGTTAGGATAAACAGTGAACTGTGAAGTCTATGCAGTCGAATTTCGTCCGTCGAACTGAACATTATTTGGAGATCATTCTGAGCTAGCCGAGGACAGGAAGTTAAACCCTTCCTCTACAATACTTCAAAGCAGTGTAGTCCTTGAGCATCTGCAGTTGTACTGGTAAAAAAAGAAAGACGGGTCAACTAGGTTCTGTGTTGACTACGTTAAGTTAAATGACGTAACCGAGAAAAACTCATATCCTCTTATAGATGATTCTTTGGACACACTTGTAAGTTTGTAAGTTCATTTTTTATCGCCGCAAACTTATTAAGCGATTCTAAATCCAAGTTTCGAGAAAATAACGTACTTACGATGACAGATAGGGCTCTCTTGGTCCCAACTGCCAAGCATGCAAGTAGCAGTCGTCGTTCCGATCAGATCATACCCAGTCATACATGCGTATGTCACTGATGTACTATGGTTATAAGACGGCATATCTGAGCTGACAATAACGTTCTCATCACTGGGTCTTGGGATGGAACAAGGCGATTCTGAAACGAAGATCGATCGAGGCATTGTAAGTATATCGATTGTATAAAGAAGTCCGGTTTCGTAAACTTAATAGGGACCCTAATTAATATCATCGGTGCATTTCAGAATTATCTGGGCATCTCCCATTTGGGAACTATTGCTGAAGAGAAATCGAGTTCAATGAGAGCAATCACTTCTTCATCAACAAACACCAACATCTCTCGAGTTCTATCCATGTCAAGTGTAATCCAGTAGTATTATACAAAGGAACAGAACAAACAAAGCGAAAGCTTTAACAAGAACGCAACTGTGCGTTGTGATTCTTTGCCGTATTTCTTTTCCATAAAATGTTGAATGTTAATAACTTGGACATGTCAAGATTGGCGTGATGGTTAAAGAAGTGTAATAAGTTTATCGGGTGCTTTAATGTTATTCAAATTGATACATAAAGAATTATTCTTGTATGTAAGAGAATGAAAAATTACTCAGGTCTGTGACCTGTAATTTGAAAGGTAATGCCATTCCACAAATAACAGAGCTAAAGACTGGCATAGCCTAAATATCATCAATTGTTAAGCAACATTTTTACTTAATTCATACAGCTATTTTGTCTGGTTAGGCTTAGTTTAAGCCTGTCTGATGAAGATGGTGGCTGTAGAAAATTTAGTGTGAGGGGGAAAACACAATGCTTGGAGGGGCGAAGTCATGACGTCATAGACAGAATGGCTAACATTTGTCTGCCTGCCCCTATGACGAGCCGACTATGTCTGATTAAACTGAAATATCTCAACAACAAATAGCAACAATTTACTCTCCGTTCTCTGCCTGAAATGCATTCCTTTTTAAGTTCACAACCTGGTTTACAGCTATACGGTCATTTGTGTGATTGTTATTATGTATTGTCGTCAGTATCAGTTACAAAGTTAGGACATGATGGCTCCCCACCAACCATAATGTAAACTTGCAGTGAGATTTTATTATACACATCGAACCATCAAATGCAAAACCTATCATACTACAGTTACAGAAAGTAAATTTACGTTCAGGCAGTAAAGTCTTTCACTGTTTCACATGATTATGTTGAGTAGGTCTATAACCTACTATACTACATGCTGCAAAAAACAACTTGGACAAGCCATTGTTTGTCCAAAACGAATAGATAAATGAGTGCTCAGTAATAAATAACGGAGCGTTAGCCTTGTTACAATGGTAATATACTGTGATCCTAAGTTGTAAACATACGAGACAGTTCTTTATTTGCTGGGGTTACCCTATGGAAAATATCAAGTGAAAATCTAATGTCAGCTAAGAACTGCAGGGTAAAAAAATGTATAAACTGCAACAATACAACCTGGTTTGGAATAACAAGGTTGTTTTTGTATATGTTTCAATTTCAATTGCATTTACATTTGCAACATCAGTGACTGCAATGTTTAGATACCTTGTGATCTGATGTGACCATAGCTTCTACTAAAAACATGTTTTATTTTTCACAGAATGACATTGTTTTTCAAAATATAGGTCAGAGCTCTGAGTTATCTTGAATTCTCCATCTTGCAACAGCAGTAATGCTTTAATCAGATTGGATGGCAACACACTGGGCTCGTTTAAAGCACTGAATTTGTCATGGTACAGCCTCTATGCTTGAGTGTGTGTTATACATCTTATTGTGAAAAGCAGGTATACCGTCATCACATGGCTTCTTGACAAACCTCTGTAATCGGCTTCCAGAACTTGTAGCAGTCAACTGCAACTTTTACCTATACTTTTACCGTGCCATGTCACACGCCGACTCGGCATTAACCTCTAGGTGAACGATACCAAACATATAATCCTGAGTTCTTGCCCTTCGGAAAAATTGTCAAACATAAATACTTTACCTGGTTGATTTTGTGACCATAGTGAATCTTGTCTTAATTGATACTGTGACAATTATTACTGACCTAATTAATTTTGGAGTACAGAAATCGGGCCAAAAAGGTGGAGTCTGTCCACATACCTTTACCGAAAAAAGGAGACCCCGAATTTGCTCAAACAATCGAACTATAGCACTCATTTCACATGTTAGTAAGGTTACGCTAAAAGTCATTCAACACAGATTAGACAGGTAAATGGAACGTGAAATGTCAATAGAACAGGCATGTTTCAGGAAAGGTAGAGGTACTACAAATTGCCAACATAAGATGGCTAATGGAAAGATAAAAAAGTGTCAACGACCTATTTATATGTGTTTTATAGAAAGTAATAAGGCCATTTGACTGTGTTTGCCACCCAACACTATGGAAGATGATGACTGAGATGAGTATTCCTAAACTCATGGTACAGGTAATTAGATCATTGTACGTTGGCCGAAGAGCGAAAGTACGAACTGAATTTGGTGACACAGAAAGCTTCGACATCGGGAAAGGAGTACGTCAAGGGTGCATCCTCTTATCTTACCTCTTCAACCTATATAGTGAATAATGAGACAAGCTAATTCTTTGAAGAAATAGAGTTAGGAGTGAAAATAGGAGGAAGAATAAACAACTTCATATATGCATATGACACTACGTTGTTAGCAGAGAGCAAAGAAGACCTACTCAATTTGATGGAAATAGTGAAGCAGAAATTAAGTGCTCTTGATTTTCTACACCCAAACCTAAAAAAGGCCAAGGTTATGTGTACAGACAAACTGAATGAGGTTTTACTGGATGGGAACAACTAGGTATAAATTGTGCGTAATTTTATTTTCCTCAGATCCAAAATTGAAGATTCTGGCACTTGTAAGAGAGAAATAAGAAGACGGCTGGCTTTAGGTAGAGCAGTAATGACGCGCGGACTACACAAGATCTGGAAAGATATCTCAATAAAAACAAAGAGTCGTATTGTGAGTGTGCTAGTTTTTCCGGTTGTTTTGTACGGGTGTGAATCCTGGACAATAACAAAGGCAATGAGGAAAAGAATAGACAGCTGTAAATCAGTGGCGTAACGTTGGGTCAGGGCCCTATGCAGGGCCGCCAAAGGCCACCGGGAGGCAGGGCCGGATTTATACATGGTGAGGCCCTAAGCTATATAAAACTTGGAGGCCCCTTCTTACAAAGTTACACGAAAAGGTCTCACAGAAAACATATATGCCATTTCATTGTTTAAACGATCCCAGATAATAGCCTATGACAAAACGTCTGAGTGAAGATTACGACGAGGGACGACTTGGCGTGCGCGAAGCGCGAGAGATATTTGTTCAGTATATGTTCTTTTGGATTCCAAACGGCCACATTCAGTGCAAAGAAAGGCACTACCACGCGTAACGCGAAAATGTTGGAGTTGTAATAACTGTTCTTAAACGCACAATTGTCCGAGCGGCACAACCTAATAAGTTCCCCCTAAACACCCAGGATTTGCGCGATTTTTTGGGGGGAGGGGGGTATAATCAGGGGCGGATACAGGAGCAAGAGGGGTGTATTCGTGAAGGCGAAGCCCTCACATAAGAGCACCAAAGATGCGTCTACGGCGTTTCGAGGGCCTTCCCGGGAATATTTGGAAAAAAGAAGCCTTTATATTATGCGCGGATTACCCTGGTTCTGGGGACCTTACAATCATAATCAGGACGAAAATTATGAAATTGTAATTGTTGAGGCCCCTGCGGATTGTGAGGCCCTTAAGCTGTGGCTTGTTTAGCTTATGCCTAAATCCGGCACTGCTTGGAGGGGGTCCGGGGGTCAAAGCCCCCATGAGCTCGGAGGTTTTGGGGTAATCTGAAGGAGGCCAAAATATCAACATAAATGGGTTTTTTTTTTGCTCTGCAGCTTGGGCTTGGGTCCCCCGTTTGGATGGGGGGCACCAGGCCCAGCACGGTCACAGCCCATGGTAGTTACGCCACTGCTTTGAATTGTGGTGTTGACGCAGGTAATAGAAAACTCCACGGACTAGACATAGAACAAACATTTAAATCCTTGAGAAAATAAAACTTTCACTTTCATTGGAAGCACAAATTCTGAAGAGAAAACTTTCATATTTTGGTCACATCATGAGGGCAGATGATAGCTTGAAACACTCTATTATGATGGGGGATGGCTCACAGAAGAGGGGCAGGCCACGTGCACGCTTGATTGAATGTAATTCAACATGTGACTAGGCTGTCACTAGAATAATTCTGTGCTACAGAATTCTGTGGAATCGAGATGCTTAGCGTGAAAGAATCATGATCATCACCAGAGGTTGGACACAACTTGACGGGACAAGGTAACAAGATAATTAATTTTGTGAGTGGTGACCTTCACCAAATTTTGTTCAACTGCAAATTGTCCGCTGTGAGCCAAAATCACCAGTTGGCTCAATGGCCTAATTAGAAGGGCGTTTGTATATAAGGCGAGAAACCCGCGGTTGGATTATCGGTGGAGCCGAGTTTCTTTTCACTGCATCCGGATTTTTAAGTTTTGAATGGAGGTCTTACTCTGCTGCATAAATGCAACTAAATCTACTAACCTTTGCATGTTGGCTTTTCATCAAAATGCCATTCACCATAGAGACAGAGTGCACAGGAGTCCCCATGCAGGTCATACCCTGCAGGACAAGAATACCCTACAGCAGCACCATTTTGGTATTCTGTTTGGTCTGGATCAATGATCAATAGTACATCATCTGGGCTTGAATTGCTACAGACAGAAGCTGGAACAAAGGCATACACGATTATGAAAACATGACGTTTCATGAGAAAAAAATGTCCCTTATAGACTTAGGTCCGAAGCAGTGGATTCACTGAAGAGGTTTGGTGGAGGAATACGTGATTGTATATTAGTGTATTACTGCCGGGCCAGTGGAATGAAGTGTATAAACTTTATTGACACGTCCATGGGATTATTGTGACGAGTCTGATGGCAATATAATGTGTAAAATATTATCCAGCTAACTATCTAACAACGTAGGAGCGCATGCCAGACTGACACTTTGCTGTGCCCACCTTCCGCTTCCAAACATCTGGCCTCCTCCGAGCGACTGTTAAGGCCTGCGCCCGGCCCCTGCGCCCCCCCCCCACCCTCTCTCTCAAATTATGATGACACCCGTTCAGCCACGCAAGCCACGAGGCCGACCCGGCGGTCTCCTCCACCCGGCCGAATCCTGTACAAACAGCATTCGGTGTGTGGAGTCCCCGCCACCGCACCCTGTCAGCCGACCTCAGCCTTGCAACTAGCGGAGTCATTGATAACGCTGCCGAAGAGGAACCCGTAAAAACAACAAGAAATGGGTAGATGAACAAAACTGTATAAGGAGATATTCACGTAATAATATAAATCTGTGCAAATTGTTACTCTTGTGTACTCCTTCTAAACTCAGGACCATGCAATACCTATTTGAATATCAAGAACAGATCGGGTTTTTGACAATACAATACTCGAAATAATTTAAAGTCAACCAAACTGGGTGGTTTTAAATTACTTTCAAAGTGGCATTCAGTGGCAGATCCAGGATTTCTTGGAAGAGGGAGGAGCAAAATATCGTTAAATACCGAAATGTTGGTCGACACTAGATTATCGGTTTGAAATTAATATATCTGTTTCAAATCAACAAATCGGTGGATATCGATATATCTGGTAAAATTTCATGTTGTAATTTTTACAGAAAACGTCCAGCATTGTATACTGGCGAACCAAATGCAGCATGGAGTTACTATCATACTACTAGGAATTGTGCCAAAAATGGTTGGGTTTTCATTGACTTTCTCAATAATTAACACTTTCTTGACCATTCTAAGAATATTCATAATTCTTAAATTTTTCGTCTTTTCCCTTTTTCAAATTATGGTAAAACTTGTATTGGTGTTGCAAGAATCAGTTGGACACCATAATTCAGAGTATCCAACCTAAGAACGTACTCAAATCGAGATTTTAGATGTGGGGAAGACTATGGGGTCAGGGGGCATAGAATAATATGTCAAGAAGGCTTGTATAAGAAATAATGTATGATAATTTGACGATAATACCTTTCTTGGCATGTTACTCGAGGGAGGCGATCTTCAAAATTGGGCTTTTTCTTATCCTAACCGAAGTCGCGTCGGGATTCGGGATTTGATTGCAAACTTTAGATAATCTCGACAAAATCAGGATGGTTGGACACTCCGATAATTTGATACTAATTATGTCTATATTATGTAAATATTCCCTTATACAGTTTAGGTCCATTCATCTGTTTTTGAACGTTTCACGGGTTCCGGTTAAAAGGTATTTCACACATGTTACACCTCTCTTCGCCATTATTGTCGCACTAATCCCATCTCGAACCAGTAATAGATACAGATACAAATATACAGCCATATATCCTCCGGGCCAAACCCTAGAACATTTTCTTCGGCAGCTCTACAACTGTAGAATAAACTACTTATATATACTGAGGCAACAATCTGGGTTTAGGAGGTGAAATTATGTTCCTTCACAAAAGAGATTTTCATTTCAGTCGAGTGTTAGATAGATTACGCGAGTGAAAGGCTCGGTTACCGTGAATGTATGCCTCGTCCACTTGGGTTGAATAAATTTGTTGTTTGTCATGTCAAGTATTGTATTGATTGCAGTAGAATGCAAAAAAGTAGTCCTGATTATGAAACAATAAAATATAAACGTGTTTATCTTTTGATATATAAATATGTATGAATGAATCGTGAATATCATATAAACAAATTATGAGCTCAAATCAAGTTTGCCCTTTCAATTGATGGTGTTTACAAACTTTGCTGTTTCAGTAACCTTTGTTGATCTCAGATGTCCTTTGACCTCCACCAAAACAAATGGTACCATTAGGTCATTATAAATATATAATCAAAGTATGAGATCAATTGAAGTTTGTCTGTTCATAGCATGGTGTTTACAAGGTATTCAGTTTTTCACCTCTGTTGACCTCAACGGAACTCCAATTTCCACGAAAAACAATAAGCAAAATGCATCAAAAACAACAAGTACAATGTATTAATTATGATGAATACACACCAAATATGAGCTCAAATGATTTTTTTTATATAACATAAACCTATCAGAAATAATCAATAATAAAATTATTATAATAATAATATTTTTTATAGGGAACGTGAAATAACAGTATGTAAATACCTGATGTAGTTTGAGGTACACTATCTGTTGTTGTTGAAATGAATGTACTATCTGCTGAAAAGTATATATATATTGAAAGAAATTATATGAATAAATGAGAATATAACAAATATTATCTTATACCATTAATATATTAATCAGTTATTATTTAGACGATAACAAAAATGTCAGAAAATGAATACCTGATGTTGTTTGGATTCCCATATTTTCTGTTGTTGAAATGTTTGTAATATCTGCTGAAAGTATATATTGCAGGAAAATATAAAAATAAATGAGAATATAAATAATGTTATCTTATACTATCAATATATTATTAAGTTATCATTTAAACGATAACATAAATGACATAATATGAATACCTGATGTTATTAATTGGAGTCCCATATCTATTGTTGGTGAAATTGATGTACTATCTGCTGTATAAAGTATAAGAATGAATAAAATATATTGGAATAGAAAACAACTGAAAAAATAGAAACACAAGAAAATACTCTATCATACATTTATATTACCTATGTATTATTTAGAGGATAATGTAAAATCACAGCATGTGGTTTGGAGTTTCATATCTGTCGTAGGTGAAATTGATGAACATCAAGTGTCTGTTTAAAAAAATACAAAAAATAGTATTTTGTTTTCGTGTGCATGAAAGGTACATTATGGTACCCGTACGAATCCTGAAGTGGATCATCAGTTTTATCAGAAAAGTGAGAAATTAACATTTTTCCATTCCTCCAACAACAAAATCCACAAATTCAAAAGTTAGGAGTTGGGGGAACAAAACTAGCCATATCTTTTGAACTAATAAACACATGACAACAGTTTAACACTCAAAATATATGTATTGATTTTGATGCAGAAACATTCATTCGTGTGTGAGGTCAATAAAACAGATCCCGAATTTTAAAATGATATGCCCATACTTGATAAACTTGGTATGTCGCAATCTCGATGTTGGAAAATGCAGTATCATGATTTGTATAAAGGTAGGAAGCGTACACATGATGAATAGTCAAGCCATTTATGCTGCAAAATCGCAACGTGTATAACTAGCTTTATCCAGTTTGGCTTGTGCCCTACTTATGATGAGCTCATGCGTCATCACACTGATATGGAGTCATTTAGTGTAGAGACCAGTTCTACTGCAGTTCCATTTCTAAGCAACTTTGACAGAGAGAGTTTTACCATAGCTGCTTTCGACAATATTGACCACGATGAGGCTAACCTATCAGGAATGGGAGGTAGTCACAATACGGTTACAGTGCTATTTCAAGATTATAGAGGTTCTGCACTAGTGCGTATCGACCCTCTGCACCTAGCAAGCCCAAACGTTCTAAAACCAACATCCAACATGGATCAAAAACATTCCATGCTGATTTAAAATGCCACCAATTGGCATAGTCCCTAGGTCTTCAAAAAAACGGAGTTGCCTCCAGAATACAATGGGTCAGCCACTCATCATCCTGTGACGAATGATGTTTTAAATGGAATTATATAGTTGTTTTTAACGTTAGACAATTGCGAGCCATTGAGAGCGTATGACACGTAATGAAAAGTTCGCTATAAATTGGACAGATAATAGCAAATTGAAATAGCTATTCAAAACAGTTTTCACATTCAAAATAGCTTCTACCAATGTTGACTTATCCATGTTTCGAAAATGCTGCATCTGAACACTTCCGGAAAAACATTTCGATTTGCTATGACGTCATGTGACGTCATTTCAATTACTCACTTGTGTTATACGGCGTACTGTGTTATGTAAAATAAAGCATTACACTACTGTTTGGCATAGCTTTATTTCGGTTCAAACGGGTGATAAGCCGCCTAAGATGTCTGGAATCTGGAATAGGCATCAGTCATATTCTTTCGCGGAGACAACTGGGGTGGTGAGTTTCGGGGGGGGGATGGTACATGGACTCCACTGTATTCCATTCTGTATTCGAAGCTATATTTCTTGGAAAAGGTGCAACGAGTACCCGAGACGAACGCAATT
>JAODUJ010207789.1:0-10573 GCA_027564615.1 Psolus chitonoides
GATGAAGATTGTCAGTTTTGGAACTTCCGGACTACCAAAACATCGGCTCAGCGCATGCGCAGTAGGCTAGTGAATATGCCTATATTGTCTGAAGGATCAAATTAACACATACCATCATTTCACTTCCTTCTTCTCAGCTGAAATGCAAACTCAGAAAGCTCCTTTAGAGGAAGATCAAAGTTGTGTATTGATTTATTAGGGCACCTCATCTTTGTTCCATGCTTTCTTTCTCCATCATAGAGCTTATATCTAACCATGATACATATCAAAATTGTGGTTTGCATTCAAATAGGTTTGAGTAATATCAGCTAAATATGTTGATATTTAAAAAAATGAACTTTTGTTATGCCCTATGGAAGTTTCATACTCTGTTGAGCTGACAAAATGCTACAGAAAGTGACTTCTGCTTTAGAGCTTGGATAGAAACTTCTCAATTCTGATCATCTTGATATCATGAACTAAAAACCAAGTATTATCTTCTATAGTTGGAGGGACCAAAGTTTTCAAATATGAAGCTTTCATATACTCACCACTTTTGAAGGTTTGTCCCAAAGACGAAGGTGTAAAACAATCTTTAGATTCCCTCTCTGATTCACCTTGAGCCATCACTAAATCAGAGGTGAACACGTCCCACGCTACAATTCTCAGGTTCTGTACTAGGAAGTATGGGATGTTAGTAGAGGGTTCTGATGTCATCCAGATACAGCAACGTGATTGGCTACCGCCTTTGAGCGGTGTCATCCCCAAGGGTCCTTTACAAAAGTGGGGAGATATTAGTAATTTGATAGATATAATTCTTAGGTTTTGTATTACGGAGTATGAAATGCTATGATGGAGCTGTGATGTCATCCAGATACAGCAACATGATTGGTTATACTTATAATTATCAAGTTGTGCATTATGACAAAAATTATGTTGGTTTGTGTGGATGAAATATTTGCTATGTATCTGGGCCCATCTTGTACATGCATTTGTTACTTCGAAACTGAATTACTTAAATTCACTTTTATATTGGCTTCCTGGGTTCCAAATTCAGAAACCTCAGAAGATTCAAAATATTGCAGCATGAATAGTCAAAAGAGAGAAAGAAGATGTCACACTACTCCATTTCTGAAGAATCTTTACTGGCTTCCTACTGACTTTCGAGTGAAGGTAAAAAATACTCCTCTTACTTACATTTCGTGCTCATGAACAGCCTGTGTATCTCGCTAACCATCTATCATCTTACCTTCCTGTTCGCACATTACGTTCGACGAACAAATCGTACCTCTGTGAACCTAAACCTCATATGAAAGCCTATGGATTCAGAAGTTTCACTTACTCTGCTGCAAGTCTTTGGAATCAGTTACCAGACCATCTTCAAACTTGTTCAAATCTTGCAACTTTTAAGAGTTCACTGAAGACAATTATTTTCTGCTCTGCATGTCAATTTTGATGCTCTCTACTTTGTGAAGCACCATGGGTAGTTATTTGTTCTCGTGGAGTTTTTTAATTTTAGTTTTCAACATATCTTACTGGACAAAGGTTAATACCTATAGTACCTAGTACCTATACTAGGCCTGTAAGGTGTGCAGACATGAACACTGCAATGTAAGTCTGCTGCGATCCTTCACCAAGTCATGCCCAGCGTGACTTCGCTGTGCAGGTGGGGGTCACCATGCAGGTAGAAATTAATCTCACCCCTCGTTTTTCCCTGTTCCGACCTCTTATGCTAGCGCCAAGCGAGACGGCAACAGGTCCCATTTTTTATGACTGTATGGTATGGCTTGGCCGGGATTTGAACCCCGGCCTCCCGGGTGGAATATTACTAATATTATTTACTACACAGGTCTCACCTCCGTTATTCCTAATCAGCTGGTGCTTCAGTCCTGAGAGGAACTTTCCTGATGCTAGGTGCAGATGTTCAAGAACCAACCAACCCTCCTGTACTGACTGTATCAGTCTTACCTCCAGTGTTCCTAACCAGCTGATGTTTTAGTCATATGAGGAACTCTCCTGATGCTAGGTGCAGACGTTTGAGAACCAACCAACCCTCCTGTACTGACTGTATCAGTCTTACCACCAGTATACCTAACCAGCTGATGTTTTAGACCTGAGAGGAACTCTCCTGATGCTAGGTGGAGATGTTTAAGGACCAACCAATCCTCCTGTACTGACTGTATCAGACATACTGACTGTATCAGACTTACCTCCAGTATTACTAACCAGCTGATGTCTTAGTCCTGATAGGAACTCACCTGATGCTAGGTACAGATGTTCAAGAACCAACCAACCCTCCTGTACTGACTGTATCAGTCTTACCTCCATTATTCCTAACCAGCTGATGTTTTAGTCCTAAGAGGCACTATCCTGATGCTAGGTGCAGATGTTTGAGAACCAACCAACCCTTCTGTACTGACTGTATCAGTCTTACCACCAGTATACCTAACCAGCTGATGTTTTAGACCTGAGAGGAATTCTCCTGATACTAGGTGGAGATGTTCAAGGACCAACCAACCCTCCTGTACTGACTGTATCAGATTTACCTCCAGTATTACTAACCAGCTGATGTTTTAGACCTGAGAGGAACTCTCCTGATGCTAGGTGGAGATGTTTAAGGACCAACCAACCCTCCTGTACTGACTGTATCAGACGTACTGACTGTATCAGACTTACCTCCAGTATTCCTAACCAGCTGATGTTTTAGTCCTGAGAGGAATTCTCCTGACGCTAGGTGCAGATGTTTGAGAACCAACCAACCCTCCCTGTCAGTCATGGCATCTATCGTCATGGTAACCTGGTCCTCACAACCCTCCCCCAGGGTGACACACTGGAAGGGTATGTTCTTGTGCTACAGGGAAACAGATATTGTAGTTTTAAACTAGTAAGTGCTATTCATGCTACAGCACCCAGTACTCAAAGATTCGTAAAATTTAGGCACGGGCTGCTTTTGAAATTGTGGATACCATCTGGAAATCCGATCCGAGGACAAAAACCACAGTTCTTCTGCTCAATATGTGAGAAGTGTTCTATTATATGGCTCAGAGATATGGGCCCTCAACAAAAGACTTGAAAATTAACTTGATAGCTGTTGATAGTTGCTGCTCCTCACTTATGGAATAGCCTTCCGGACTTGTTCGCCGGGCCACGTCTGTGGTCACGTCCAAAAGTCAAAATGAGGGTGCTCTGACCGGGCTCTAGTATGGAAGCTAAACTAGAGCCCGGTTTACAGACTCCACAAGTGAACCGGACTCTAGTTTGTGGCCACCGGGAGCTAGTTTCCTCAAGTCATTTATTTGCTGTTGTTTTTTGTGTTTTTATGACAATTATCAACAAGAAATGAGAGTAAGTGATGCTGCAATGGCTATATGTCAGTCTTCCTTCTAAGTTTTGGTCATCGGTCCTAGGTTTCATATTCCGGAGAGACCACCTAACTCTTTTCCATCTCACCCCTCTCCATTCATTCCCTGTCCCTTCTCTCTCACCCTCCCTCTCCCATCCCCCTCTCACTGTCATATTTAACATATGGACTGACAAATCTGGCAGTGAAAATTACCAGTTGGCAACGTAAACTGAGTTCCACCATACATGTGCTGTCAGTCTGACTTTGTGTGTCTCCAGTATACAGTGTGTGTGTGTGTGCTAATGATGGTCATCAATCATCTAATTGACAACACTGAGGTTGATTTATTTTTCCCATAGAGCTAGTCAGTGTTTGTTTTCATTTTGCTGAATACAGGTGATCTCAATTTGGCTTATCTGAAATGTAAAACCAAAGGAAGTGGGGCAATAGGAACTCCTCCAAGTTAACCACTTTTACCAGGCGCTACATCAGTCATATAAACAGCTCTCAGTTGTTTATTTTCTCTAGCCTACCGGGAGCTAAAAGGTGAGGACTGTTGGGTAAATATTGCCTAGCTCTCGCATATTTTGATCCTTGGTCACGTCTCAAAACATATCTCTTCTCACTACATTTTCTGCCACATTAATTTTCACTGCTTTCTGTGTCTTTCATTTTGTCTTTTTTCAGTTTGGTCTGTAAAGCGCCTAGAGGCCTCAGCAGTAGGCGCTATAGCAAGTATTTATTATTGCTATTATTACATGCATCATCTACATGACACATAAATCATCCACTGGAGACAGCACAAAAACAACAAAGAAATAAACACAGGGCTGCCTAACATCTTCAAAACTATCCAGAGCAGAAGATTAAAACTCACAGCCCACTGTTGATGACACAAGGATGAAGCTGTCTCTATCACCTTATTCTGTAGCCACATCATGGATACACAAGACCTGGAAGACCTGCTGCAAACTATGTGAGCCTTCTGCAAAATGACACTGACATGACTAAAGCAGAACTATCCATGGCCCACTGTTGATGACACAAAGGTGAAGCTGCCTCTATCACCTTATTCTGGAAACCACAGCATGGATGCACAAGACCTGGAAGACCTGCTGCAAACTATGTGAGCCTTCTGCAAATCAATGAGACTCAATTTACTGTGTAGACATTCAAGCATAGCATGGATGTACAAGACCTGGAAAACCTGCTGCAAACTATGTGAGCCTTCTGGAAAATAACACTGACATGACTAAAGCAGAAGAATTCATGGCCCACTGTTGATGACACAAGAGTGAAGTTGTCTCTATCACTTTATTCCGGTAACCATAGCATGGATGCACAATACCTGGAAGACCTGCTGCAAACTATGTGAGCCTTCTGCAAAATGAGATCGACATGACTAAAGCAGAAGAATGCATGGCCCACTGCTGATGATACAATTAAGAGTGAAGTTGCCTCTATCACTTTATTCTGGTAATCACGGCATGGATGCACAATGTAATGTAATGTGAATAACACCTAATATAGCGCACTACACAACCAAACATTTTCTGAGGCGCTCACACAAAAATAACTATTAATTTAATTGCCAAATGCTTCAACAAATAGGTGGGTTTTCAACTTAGCCCTAAATATTGCTATATTAGAAACACATTTATTGCTGTCTGGCAATTAAGGCATTCCACAACTTGGGACAACTGAAAGACCTGGGTCTTATAAGACCTGCTGCAAACTATGTGAGCCTTCTGCAAAATGACACTGAAATGACTAAAGCGGAACTATCCATGGCCCACTGTTGATGGCACGAAGATGAAGCTGCCTCAATCACCTTATTCTGAAAAATGAGGCTCAATTTACTGTGGAGACACTCAAGCATAGCATGGATGCACAAGACATGGAAGACCTGCTGCAAACTATGTAAACCTTCTGCAAAATGAGACTGACATGACTGTGGGGGAGCTCAAGCAGAGCATGTTCCATCGTGTTACGTGGAAGGAACTAGGAGTTTGGGTGAGACTGCATTGATTGACTCATGCTATGCAATACTATACGATATGATGCGATGCAAAAGCATTACCCAACATTAGCAAATTGTGCCCCATTCTATCTTCTTGTAAAACACGTTGTAATAAAATTTCCAACTCCACATCCTGTTACACACTGGTTCCATGATATCTGCCCAGCTCAGATTCAAACTAACCCCCTGTGACACTCATAAAACCAGGGATAAAGAGCCAAATTTAAACTGTCAGTGTGTTTCCAGCTATATGCATCTATTACTACATGCAGCGTTGTGCAAAGTGGCACAACAAAAAAGTTGGAGAAATGTTATTAGTTATCTTCTTTCACACTAAGTGTGGCACCATGAGACGTGAGACAATAAAATTGAGTTGAAAAAGTTTCAACCTTTGTGGCGTGACTGGATGCAACTTTTTTCGAGTGAGCAATCATTGCCCTTGATGAGATCACATGACTAGCATGCTAAAAGGGAGTACTATAAAAATGACATAGCGAAAAACAAAAAAGTCGACTGTAGCGTGAAAGCAAAAAATTGCATCCTGACAATTTGTTATCGCCTGTAGTGTCAAAGGGCCTTTATACGATTAGGAAGCATTTAAACAGGCTTTGACCAATTTTGAAACGGGATAGTTTTTCATCATGGAATGAAAGTCTTTTCTCTGACTGGAAAAGTTCCCAGTCACAAAATAGGCCTCACCACAGGTGTATGAACAACATTTTTTCTTACTTTACCTCAAAATCTACCTAATTTTTCTTCAAAATACAACTTAGAAATGGATAGCATTCCAATGTCAGTGTTATGATAGTGATGCCAACTATATGGTATCACAACCTTTGTCTTCCCAAAATATTTTATTTTGGCTGAACTATAAATATTCTGACCCACCTTTGCATACTCTTGCAGTACATCAGTAGGCTTACAAATCTGTTTGAGCTCAGAAGGCAATCTTTCATTCTCGCAGGCAGGGGATGGGGGCATCAGTATCAGCACCCCAAGCTGATGGTGAACGCTCTTCATTAGACCATCGATCGAGGTGGATAGGGCCCTGATGATCGTCAGGTGCCTGGCCACATAATTGGATGCTGCAATTGCAAATCTGTCAGGTCTTAACAGTCGTAGGAGTATCAGTTGGTGGAAGTCGCCTAAATCACCATGGTCTGGTGTACTCTGAGGGGAATCGAAGCTGCGATCTCGAGCGTTGATTTCATTGGTCTCTGTAATAAGGTACAATAAAGATAAGCTTTCAGATGTATTTACAATGTAACTGGTTAACATAGGCAAGGTAGGCCTCGGAAGACATGGGATAAAGTGGTGCCAGGGGTCTCCACTAGCTGTTTTGTCAGGGCGCACCGCCCGGACAAAATCAGAGGTGTTGTTAGCCCCCGGTCTAAAATTTGCCGCACAGACAAAAAATTGACCGCCCGGACAAAAAGTAATCACGAGGAGAAAATGGCTTATTCAGTGATCGTTTTGAGGCATTTTTGGGGTGTGAAATCGCTAGAAATCGTGTTTAGAACACCAATCCCCCAAAAAATCAGGGGCAGGACCCCTGTTGAGAGCTTCGTGCCTTCGACGCTTGCAATGTCGGCTGTTTTTTTTTCATCGTACTGTTAAAGGAATAGATCGTGATCTAGCTTAGAATAGCATAAAGTGGAAGCAAGTTTGCAAGTATGTAAGTGGAAGCAAGTATTACCCATCTAACCCATGCTAGCATCGAAAGCAACCATAAAATTGTACATAATGATGATGATGATGATGCTGAAAGTGACAGATTTTTTGTAATATATGATAAAAAACATGTTCATAACCACTTGTTTGCATGACCTGCCTTACACTTGACTGTGTATAAAGTGTATCAAGTGTATAAAGTGTATATTATAAGTATCATTTACCTCCCAAAGCACTTGAAGTAGGCCTTATTGGCAGGCACTCCATCTCTGGCTTATCTGAGCTGTACCACTTGGCCCAGAGACCAGGGTTCTCTGCTAGCTGGACACAGATCCCTGCCAATGGTCCAGGCAGGACAGACACCGCTAGCAGGTCGTTCCACTTCTCTGTAGGGAGGAACTCTGGAGGCACAGCATCACTGTCAAAGTCCTTTAGACTGAGATCCATGATTCCAAGTCCTGGATTACCTGAAATGAAATGGTATAGACTGAAATCAGTTGTTTTGTCACAAGTTTTGAGCTTCGAAAGTTTTGAAGCATATTAAGTATATTTCTGAAGGGACGACAAGTATTGTATCATATTTAAAAAATATTTTTGGTCTGTCTTGTCTCAATCAGAGGAACTAACCTTGTAAAAGAAGAGAAAGTTCATCCTCAGTAAATATGCTGAGCGTCTCGTACTGTATGTTCAGACAGATCATGGTTGCAAAGAGAAGACGGTGTTCCTCATACAAGGATCTGGGAATAAAAAAACGGTTATATAATTCTATGGTAACAAATATTCCTGAATATTACTGTTTAACAAATTTCTTAGTCTAGAAAACAATCAAATTATCTAACAACATGTCACTGCACATGCTTCGATGCAAACTATTCCACACTTGGCTTCCGGATTCCTAGATGAGCTTTATGTAGAGCTTCCTGAACCCGTAGATACTAAACTAAACTAAACTATTCTTTCTTTGGTTGGTGCACCAACATGGTGATAGCATATGGTGGACATTGATCATACTTTATTTTTTGTGGGTATCAATTCTTAGCATGCAGTTCAAACTCAGATTCCAGCTTTAAAATACACAGTATTCAAAGTGCTAAAATAAACTAATTGTGCCACTTTAAAATATACCAAAAAATAATAAAAGTAAAGCAAAGCTTACTGCCTGACATTGTGGAACACCGTCTGTGTGAGCGAGTCGACCAACTGTTTGACGTGATTGGCCGAGAGGCTGTTATATTTAACTCCCTCAGTAGGGAACTTAGGGACATGCGGAATGTTGATGTCTATGGTGGCGGTATTAGGCACCCGCTCCAGTATCAAGGGTGGCTTGTTTCCTGTGGTGTAATAGAAACACAATTACAAGTAATGGTTAAACCAGATTGAAAGTTTTCTTACTTGAAAGGACAATAAAATATACATCGACTGTTAAACTTCCCATTGCTATATATAGTGCAACCTGTGAGCTTAGTGTGGCCCGTGAAGCATCGTGAAGTAAAAACTAATAATAAATGAGGGACATACAGTGTGCATAAGGATTTTTGTATATACCGTATTCCTTCTAATAAGCGCCCGGGTGCTTACAAAAAACTTTCAAAGGGGGCGCTTGTAGGAGATACACGTATACACATTACACAATAGCCTAACGTTAAGCCTAACGTTATATCCTAATCCCATAGGCTAATGTTGGCTGTCGTGCGGCCTGGGCTATGTAAACGAAGCTGTTCCTCACTCATTTTAACGACCTTGGCTATTAAAACAGAACTGTTTCTCACTAATTTAATACTGAGGGTAACATCATATGCTTACATCACGAAAAATAACACGTAAACATACCTGTTAAATATTAATCCCACACACAAGTTGTATGTGACCGTACCATGTCTGAGTCCTCTGCTTACCGGTTTTCTCGTAACTTGAACGTAGATGCAGCCTCCGTGTTTTACGTGCAATGGTACGGTGAGTTTATTGTTTTCCCTCCACATCTGTAGGCCTAGTGTTAGGTCAGACCCACTGTTAATGTTAGCCTAACGTTCGATCGTTAGTTGACTGTGACATTTCACCATAGTCCACTCTTAGAAAATAGCGTGGGGGCGCTTACGGGAGATGGGCGCTTATTAGAAGGAATACGGTACCCAATTTCAGCTGGGTGGACTGGAGCAGGCAGAATAAAGTGTTTTGCTCAAAGACACAATGTAACAACCCAGTTGGTGGTCAAACTCAGAACCCTTTGACAGAGAGTCGCAAGTACTACCACTTGACCATCACGTCCTCTCAATTGCTATTACTTGATCCTATTTGAGTATGTCGATGTGTTTCTAGGTTAGAGGTATGGCCTTCCCTGCTTTATGAAAAACTGGCGTACTTTTCAGTGGTGGATCCTGAAGTGAATTCTGGGGGGATCATGTTTGCATGTGCTCAAATAGCAATTCAGAACCAAATAGGGGATATTCTCCAACTGTGCATGCACTGAGGCCGACTTTTTTGTAGGCAGACATGCATGTGACTTCAGAAACTGAATTCACACTGGGGATATTCTTCCGTTTTGAAGCGCATGGTAGTTAGTGACGCCACAAACAACTACCACTAGCAAATTTGGCTGGAGAATTTCCCCTATTTGGTGAATCATGGGAAGGGTACAAAAATGATGTAATTAACTTGAAAATTCTAGTAGTGGATGCCCCCTTTGCCCCACCCACTGGCTCCGCTCCGCCACTGATTGTTGAAATTCTGCTTCCCAACTGAATTGAGGACTTCAACAATTTTAAATGTAAAGATTTGGATGTGGAACTACTCCTTTTTTTCCTCTCAATGTTTTGCTTTTCTTCCACAGGACACAACCTTTTAGCCTCTGCCAGTAGAGACAGGTTTATTCATATATTTGACATGAACAACAATTGCTCATTACTACAGACCTTAGATGACCATTCATCATCCATCACTTCAGTCACATTTGCAGGTATGTGCAACTATAACATAGCAGTTTGAGTTTAAACAAGGAAATGTTGTAAAACAAGGAATCGTACCCCTCACCTCCCCAACCACCCCCATCTTTGACATAAACTACAACTGTTTGTTACTCCAGACCATAGACGATTTTTGGTTATTGATTGCTTTTGTCAGATTTGTTAGGATATGCGACTAGTAGGCATTAGTTGAATTTAAACAAAGAAATGTTAGAAGTTGTAAATAAAGGATTGATATCCCCCACCATTCAGATACACGGAGGACATTCATTAAAGCAGTTAGTTTAGTTTAGTGTAAAAGGGTCAGGAAGATGATAGTCCTCATTCAGGACCCAACAACTTCAACGATCCAATAGTATTAATAAAAAACGGAAGACCCAAGGAGAACAACTAGAACACCCAACCACAGATTACAGAAAAACTTTTCAAGGGAATTCTAGAAAGCATTCACACTTGTCGATGTTACAACAGTTCTGGAAAGCTATTCCATTCAGTTATCATGCTCAGATAAAAATATTGTTTTCTCTTTTGGTCTGGAAACCAGACTGGGACTGGTGGTGTTGGCATCTTGATCCATGAAAGATGGGCTGAGAAAGTGGT
>JAODUJ010207900.1:0-10573 GCA_027564615.1 Psolus chitonoides
AGGCATCTTGCATGAAGATGCTATTTCATTGGTGATGTATCTAGGTTAACTTGAGAGTATTACAAATTCAGCAAAATATTGTATCATACTGCCACCATGTATGTGTTGTGCTGCAGATATACTGTTTGTTTCTGTAGCACCTTATGTCTACGTGTAGCTAAAATTAGGACAGGTCAGTTGTGTTACGAATAGTGGATGTGCTTTACAAGTAAAACGCACGACTACAAAATTACACATTAGCAAGGGTTTGATGTGCACAATTTGTTCATACATTGTTGTCTTGTACTATGTAAACACCTACATAAGAGATTGCATGAGCATGCACGAACATAACTTTACCCTTGCTTAAAATGATGCAGTGCAGCAATGTGACATCCTACATACATAATTACGCAGTATGCCACCGTTGTGTGGTCTATTTCTTTGCCAGCTTTTATATATGTGTAGCTAACTCATCGGTGTAAGATGATCACGAAAAGTAGGCCAGGTTACTCTCAGCTTCCCCTAAAGCAATGTGTCAAATAAATGTATAATTCAGACGTTGCTGCCAAACACTGTCTGGAAGTGTTATCACCCGGGGCTTGTCTAACAATCGGTAACGGAGAGTAATTTTCCACGTCAGTGCAGAAGATGGAGAACTTGTATTCCCCACTGCCTCGCATTGGTATTCACTATAATCAAGCAATTTTCTGTTGGGAGGTGGACTTACACAGGGTTTGACTCAATTTATGAAAATGTAATGGAACTTGTTTTTAACAATGCATACTGCCAAAAATTACTTGGATGTTTTAAAGCAAACCCATGTATTTACATTGGGGGGATGGCTCAATTTATGAAAATATAATGAAATTATTGTTTTGACGATGCATAATGCAAAACAATGACTAAATGCTTTGAAGCAAACCCATATATTCATATGTTGGGTGTGGCTTCATAGTCTAGTTAGAATACTACACACATTGGGGATACTACAATTCTTGCCCAGAGTTGATTAGGTTTGCTAAGCTTTCAGAGGGAGAGGTGCTAACAGATTCATCTCATAGTCATAGACTTTGTGGAGTTTGTTTTATTCTTTTCTTAATTATTGAATGAGCTAAACTTTGTGATGATACCAATCCTAAGTTTTTGTAAATAAGTAATTCTTAAATTAATAGGTAATTCAGTTGAATAATTTATAGGAGCTCAGTATTTTAGTGGTTAGAACAACATTTTTTTTTCTTCTAAATGAATAATTGGCAACATTGGTTCCTCCTAACTGGGTCATTTAAAAGGTAACAAGACTCGAGAGAAAAGAAGCCGCTAATGCCGGTAAATTGAATTCTGGATGACCCCAGTTAGAGTAACAACTAAAAGATAGGTGTTTCCAATGTGGAATGTTACACTATACTATGCGACAACCCCCCCCCAATACCGCCGCATTGAGTACAGTCGATATAATTCAAACTCACTGAATTAACCGTCAGTGGAAACAGGGTTGCCAATTACGTTCCTGTATGCATAAGTCTTCCTTGACCTCGAAAAGAAAACATTGCTCTGAACTGAAGTTAAAAATGAAAATTTAGTCTTTCCATGCACAAACTTTCCAGTTTCAAGTCGTATAACATTTGTATCATCACTGTTACATGGGATTATTCAAAAGTGGAAGGAAAAAATGTGAACGCGTCATCGCCACGTTTCTGTGCTATTCTGAAAGAGCTTGGCGTGTCCAGGTAAAGATGGGGTGTAATCACACCCAAAAGCCTAATCGGGTTGAACTCATGCCACACCCCCGCAGCGTCATGCCCCAACACCTTCGCAGCCCCGTGCTGGAGATTCACGATCGCCACTCGCAGTTCCGGGCTCGGCATGGCTAGGTAAAGAGGGGGCATCAATCAAACCCCAAATGCCGAAATAGGGTTAATGTAATGTATAAATATTTGGTAGTCTGACAAAGTCATTTCAATTGAAACTTTCACGCAGTCTGATACAGATCTGATGTTATTATAATCGGTGTATTATAAAATTGCTGTGCAGATATCACTATGAAATCAATGCTAACTTGCTCGTATTTAATCAATTTTCACATATTCAAATTTCAATATCATTAGAGTTTAGCTAACTGTGCAATGTTCTTTTGTATTTGTACATGGTTACTTTCATGTTGAATTGATATTTTCTTGTAATATTTCATCTCATTATTTTCCAAGCAAAACTTCTCTAAGTATATATTTGTTGATTGCAGTGGGAATGTACACTGCCACTCGTGCTACAATATGCTAACCAAATTTGACTGTTAATTGGAATGATATCAGTGGCATTTAGATGCAAAGGTTGTAATATATGCATTAAGCTCAGTCTTGCTTTGTTATGTGAAACATGGTCCAAACAATTATGGTACATATTTCATAGGCGTGGTCAAGTCAGAAAATTGAATAATCCTTGTCCTCTTTGAACTTTTCCAAATTGAATCAAATTTTTAAATCAATTCATGTCCATGTATTTGCAACTTTTAAATGGCTTATTGTTGGTAAAAATAAAATAGCTTTAATATTTGAAAGAAACATGGATTTGCATATTTCCAACTGCTGAAAGTTGTAATTTCTGCTCCAATGGCTGAAATGGCAATTTTGACTTTGCCAAATCAAATCAAATTTTCAAAACAATTCATGTCTGTGTATTTGCAACTTTTAAATGGTTTATTCTTGGTAATATAAAATAGCTTTATTAAAAAAACATGGATTTGCATATTTTCAATTGTTAAAAGTTATAATTGCTTCTCTAATGGCTAAGATGGCAATTGTACAAAAAGTTATTGATATATAATCATTGTAGTTTATTTATAACGCGAGGCTTCTCTAATTTGAATTTTAAGGGTTTGAAGCTTTATTACTGTTTCCTAGAAATTTCTTGTTTGTGATTCATTCTCCCTCTGTTGTTAGTAACATGGTAATCAGTGGCGGATACAGAAGTGAATTATAGGCGGGCGAACCATGTTTGCACATCCTTAAATACCACATAAGGGAATTCTATAAGGGAGAACCATGTTTGCCCATCCTCAATTACCATTTTATGATCACTTTAGGAGGGGCGAATCGTGATGTGTGTACAAAAATGCCATTCATTTGAAAATTAGAGGGGCGAGCACCTTATTTGCCTCCCCCTGAATCCGCCACTGATAATATATACAATTATAACCTCTTAATGATGATTCTGTCAACGGGAAGATTAGTTCTGCCCCATCCTTTGTTATACTGTTTAACTGAATGTTTGATACCAAAGACTTGAAGAATGGTACTTAATTCCATCATGCATGATCCGTGCTCAGCATTTAATAATAATAATTGAAGTTGCCCCAGAAGCAAGATAGAATGCTCATAACACCAAATCCATGATATGGGTATTATTCAAAGGGGGTGCTGGTTATACTCAGTGTTCCATCCATGACCTGATTGATGATTTGAAAAGACTTTGAAAAGACTGGTTGTCCCAGAAGCAAGATAGAATGGTCATAACACCAAATCCATGATCTTGGTATTATTCAAAGAGGGTGTTGGTCATGGGTGTTGGTCATACCCAATGTTTCGTTCATGACCTGATTGGTGATCACAGCTTGGATAATCCTTGTACATGACTTGCCCACCTTTGTTTTTCGATAGATTGGGTGTCACAGATGCAAGATAGAATGGTCATAACACCAAATCCATGATCTGGGTATTATTCAAAGATGGTGCTTGTCATACCCAGTATTTCATCCATGAAACAGTGAACAAGTGTTACCATAATACACCTTGCCTCCTCTCTGATTGGCTCTAAGTGAAGGGGCCAACTCACACTCTTGAAATGGTGGCCACTGTAACCCTAGCTAAGCTACTGAGGGCACTAATAGGGGAAGTTGTTGGGACTGGCTTTTGGGGTTGTATGACCATTGCATAAACGCAACAATTTCCCTGTAATAATGATTACTCGTAAGAAAGTTCGGCATTTATAAACCAGTGGGAAACCCTCAGCAAGCATCGCATTGTTTATTGATGATAAGAGTCCAACCCAATTAGCACATTCAGGGTCGAAGGTAGAGATATATCCAAAGGAAATTGCATCTCCAGGAACAAAAGAAACATTTCCATCGCATACTTATATCCTTCAAATTTAAAGTAAAAATAAGGGTTATATCCATAAGAAAATGTGTGCTAATTGGCTGGTCTAAAAAGGAGTTGCAAAATTACATCAGCAACAGTCCTCCGTTGGATATATTCGTTCAATTATTCATTAGGAACTAACTGGTTGTTGTTATCGAAAGAATCTGAAATTGTAAATGTAATACGTACTGTACTTAAACTGTCTATTATAATTAAAACTTGTGTTGCGGGAGTATTTGTGAATTATTGTAATATTTTCTCTTGCCCTCACACCTGGTTAATATTTGTTTTCATAATTTGTTGGTGTTTATGTCATCTGGAGTATACAATTAGTATAATGTTACAACCATTTGTTTGCTATTAATATTTGCAAGGTTTAAATAGTAGCATTGTGAATAAAAACAAACTTTCGTCTTTCTGTGTTATTTTACCAGTGTACCTGAGTGGTATAGGATTGCAGTATGTTGTGTACACAAGTGTGAGCCTTTAATCTTGGGACATGTGACTCATAAACATCTGCCTATCAGTTTAGTTTAGTCCGGAGGACAGAAGTCCTCATAGATGACCCTGCAACCAAAGCAACCCTGTAGAATAAATAACAGACACCCCAAAAGTAACTAGTATACCCGACAGCAATTTCTGACGAACTCGTCAAGAGAATTCTCCAAAAATTCTACAACGTTTATCTGAAGCTTGAAACGATGACCAAGAGTTGTTGTAACATTAGGGAATTCAAAGAAACTATCAAAAGATAAATCACCAAAATCATGAACAATTTTGAATACTTGGAGCAAATCTCCATAAATGCTTGATTTGCTTCAATACAATTGACAATAACTGAAATTCATAATATTATTGAAAATGGGTATTTTGAGTGCAAAATAGCGATTTTCTAAAAGCGAATTTAAGGAAAAGTGATTTTCAAAGTTGGCAGCTATGCAGGTTAATGATTGAATATAGTCATTATTTCCTATCACAGTCTGATAGACAGATGTAAGAATAGATTTTTTTGGTCTCATCTGAACTATGTTCAGAGGACGACTTAGTGGTTGCTATGGCGTCCGTCCGTCTGTGTGTCTGTCCAGGCAAAGCTTGTGAACAGATTATCTCCAGAACCATAGGAGCTACGATGACAAAATTTTGTAGGGGCAGAATTAGAACCAGAGTTCTCCAACTGAATATATTTTTTTGAGGGGGGGGGGAGATCTATCCATCAACACTTAGTATTACCCACCCAAATTTCAATGTACAAAATGATAAGAAACGAAAATAGTCTTCCTAATTTAAACTTGTTAGTTATCGTTGCTAGTATATCATATTGCATAAATAGGAATGGTCTGTACGTATTTGAGAAAAATATACCTATAACCAAATACAAATATTGTGTCTTTTAGATCGGCCAAACTTTTCATCTACGACTGAGCCTTTAATAACCGTTTTCCTTTTGGTTTACCTATCATTCGTTGCAACGTATTCCATCATCAAATTACCATTCTCCACTTCCTGTGCCACTGCTCTAGCTTTGATGATATCGTCGTCTTCTCCCGATGGGAATATACAGCGATCGTTATGTGTTATAGTTGCATCAGAATGCCTGGAATGTGATGCTCTCTACCAGGAATCCAGGTTCTCTCTCTCCTTTAAATAATGGAATGCAGAATAAAGCGGCCAGAGAGATAGAGAGAAAGAGAGACGGCTCAGGAAATGCAATCCCGATAACTCAAAGATACGGCCTGATTGCAGTCCCGGGCAAAATCATATTGCAGCCGTAAACTCAGCTGATTAAAATGTACATGTGCACCTATGTAATAACTTAGGTGTAAAACCCAGTTGTTTTTTTATATACGGTTGTGCTGATCTTCATGTGCACACAGCCATCTTAGATTTGTTATACTTCCTGGTTAAAGCAGTCTCAATTCAAAACCAAAACCAAAATGGATCCTCTTTTATTATAAAGCAGGTCAAATTTAGTTTGTGGTTCTTCTAAATATATGCTTGTTACAGATTAGCCTATACAGCTATGGTGAGAAGCATCTTGGCCCTCCCCCAACTTCCCAAAAAACAAATCGAATTTCGAGCCGTCCATGCAAACTTTTAAGCCAGCCATGCAGACTTAAGCTGCCATATTTACCGACTTGAAGCACTCTTTTAAATCATCTATGCTCTTTTTAGCTGCCAAAAGTGCAGCCTTGCAAGTTATCCATGCAGAATTTCAAGCTGTCGTGCTGACAGATTCCAACGCATCCATGCATACTTTTAAAGCCATTAGGCAAACTTTGGGTTATCTGTTCACTTTCATGCCACCATCCATGCAGATTTTAAGCCTTCCATACAGAATTTTAAAGTCTTCCATGCTGATCCTCAAGCCATACACAAACCCTTAAGCCATTTTTGTATAGACTGTTAAGCTGCAGATTCAAGTAATCTATACAGTCTTTTGAGCCATCCGAACGGACTTACCGTCCATGCAAAATAGTTGCGCCATATGTGCAGGCCTTTTAATTGAGAACAAGCCCGACCAGATCTCGGAAGCCGAGGGTCAGCAATTGTTATTTTATGACCGGACTGATGACTCTCTATATGCTCAGGATCATGCCAGTTCTTTGGGTAATAGTTTGAGCCCTAAAAAGAACGAAGGGCCCCCAAAAAAGTCTTGGGCTAAAACAAAATAATGGGGTCAGAGACATTTTTTGGTCAGAGAGACATGATGATTTGTAGAACTGCTGCCCCCAGCTAAAAGTTAGATTGGACTTTGATGAAAAATGATTACAGTTGGTGGTAGCAATTTGATTTATAAATTTCTGTAACCTGTTACTTAGTAGAAGTCTACTACTAGCCTACAAATCAAGCTGAAGTGTACCAGTTCAATCAACAAAAAATGATTTTATTTTATTTTTTATTCTATCATATTGACTGTTGTTTAACATTGAACGTCAATTTTCCACACTGGTGTGGGTTTGACGGGGGCCTTCACAAGAAATGTAAAGATTTATGGAGCATTAACTAGTATTATGACTTGGATGCCCTCCCTTCCTAACAGTTTCCGCAAAGAGGATCTAGTCAACAGAATAAACCCCACAGAACTGAATGACAACCAGCGAGCATTCCACTCTAGGGTTGAATACAGAGTATCTAACTCCCAGAGCACACCAATTACCTCACCAGGCTAGGCAAGAGTGCAAGATATGGGATAGCAAACCAGCGAGCAGTTTATACTCATGGGTTGAACACAGCATATCCAACTCCCAAAGTAGACTAATTGCCTCACCAGGCTTTCTATAAGCAACAAGATATGGGATAGCTAGAATTCTATTGATGGGAATACTAGCTTAACCAATTCAATGAAACATTTATCAGTTTTGGGTACCAGGAAAATACAGCAACAACATATTGATTGATATTGCATGGTCCAGTTTAGTTCAAAACCCCTCCCATGTTTCCAGACAAATAAACAAATTTCATTAACTCTTACGACAAAATAAAAACTTTTCAGCTACTTGGGAGGCCACCCCTTGCCCAGACCTATGTCACAAGACTGGGCCCATCTGCGCAGTAGAGGCTGTTTTCCCATTTAAGAACGAGCAGGTTATATCTGTTCGGGATCGGACCCCGGGCAAGATCAATGTACAAGTGGTAAGGCACTCGTAATCCGGATCTGACCCCAAGATCTTGATCCCCCAAGCGGGAGAGATCTGATCCAGAGTTCAAGAGCACAAAACTCATTGTGATTGCACGGGGATCAAGGTGATCCAAGATCAATTACGTAACTCGTTGTTCGGTTGGCGCACCGCCAGCTATATCATTCAATTGTATCAAATTTGTGAAGGAGACATAGGCTACATCTTTTTTCACAACAGCCACTCTTGGCTGGTTTTTTTTTTTTTTCTAATCAGCAGGGATTCCTTGCCATCGGCAGGAACTTAAAAGAGAGGTTCTTCAGAAATGCAAAAAGGCCACGGCCATGTAAAATATTAAAAGAAACTAATTTATCTATGTAAGTATTAAAGTTGGAGCATTGCATAATATCGTAATGATTGTATACTTGCATTTCTAACAAGTGAAAATATTGTAATGGATGTTTCGAAAATTGTGGATTTCGAAAATTTGTAAGCTTTCATGAAAAACACAGGTTTTGGGGTTCCATGATAAGAGTTTCGTGATCCCAGAGGTCGGCAGGTCTGACATTGTGTCTCGACATAGGCCCTACTTGGACACAGTAATAATAACGTTTCACACTGTAAATCCTAGGTAGCAGTCAGGGGCGGATCCAGGATTTCTCCAAGGGTGGTTTTGATGATGATAGGCCCAGGCAGTGACGGCCCTCATGAGGGAGGGTCTAAGGGGAGGGTGTGGAAAATTTTGCTCTCAGAAGGAGGCTTAGATGCAAAATGGTGCTCTCATTCTCCAGATTCCATTGGGGTGGGAATATTATGGGACCAAAGAGAATAGTCTATGAAAAAATATAAGAAACAAAAAATCCCGGAGATCTCAGGAGGGGGTTCAAACCCTGACCCCCCCTGGATCCGCCACTGGCAGTGACACATTCACATGACATAATTCACTACACTACGGATGGCCGGAAGGAGGTTCATCAGTAAGCCTACTACTTGTTTATTTCAGTTCCCACTACACTGCCCAGGCAAAGGGGCCAAAAAGGGGCTTACCAGCGGAGTTTAGATTGTTAATATGTAGTTGTTCCGAATGGAGCTAGTACAATTTGTCAGGGTGAGAGAGCAACCCCTTTAAGTAATGATAAATGATGATAAGTGTTTCACAACTGAGTTCCTCAGTATGGGAAAGTAATTGCCTTTAGATAAGATTATGAACATCAATTGAGCACTTTGCTCGGGTATTAAACATAGCATCTAGCTATTCACCCAGTATAATTACGCAGTATTTGTCCGTGGGCGAAGTGCACTCTCCTAAATTCTCTCTATTCATTTGGGTACGCGCCAGCTTCACGTTTTCCATTCATTTGTAGGTTTTACTGAATTGAAAAAATCCTCTCAGGCAGTCAGAGCTGGGAAATTACTTTCCCCTTTCTTTTCTTTATCCTTGATGATATAAATTGTAAGGAATAAACAGGGATGAAGCGCTAAGACTGAAGGTAATTGACTTCTAACCTCCTCCTGATCTCCTCGGTGAAAAAAAACCCTCTTTTCGATCTTTTCAAGTAGAGTATTGATTGGGTAAAATGCAAATCTGACAGGGCTTTTCATCAGATTTCCTGGAGGGTTCTTCCTTTTCATCGGTTTTTATCTCCAGTAAGGAATGGGAGGGGGAAAACCTGACATTTTCGCGAATTTCATAATTTATTTGTTGAATCCGTTCAGCGGCTTTTTGTTGTCGCTTCGATCGGAAGGTTGAAATCATTTTGGAAGAGGCAAGACTTATATATTGATAACAGGTTCAAGTTTTGATTATGCAGAAGGCATATAGGCTTGCAATGATCGTGAATAGTGGAGTTCCATTTTGCAAATGTTATTATTACAATTTAATTGCATAATTATAGGATCTGCATTATTGTTGAAATGATCATGCTCTTCTTCACGCTTACCGAGCGCAGACAATAAATAAACAGACAGGCTTTAAATAGTGGACTTTTGTTATTTATTGAAATATATTAATAGCATATCCTGCATACCATTTCTACATAAATTTCAATTACCAATTATCATAAATAGCGGAATGCCAGTTTGCAAATGTTCATAACAAATTTACACTAGGGAATAACATTATTGTTGAAATGGTTCTGCACAGAGAATAAACAGACAGATTTGCGTGGATTATTATTTTTATACAAAATAATATTTCTGATGAATTAATTCAGAATAATGTTCTTTAGTGTTCTTTATTAATGTTCTTCATCACATTTCTACTGCAAATGTTGTTTACCAACACATTGGAAGAATTCAACTACAGTATGACATTGATACTGTTGATATTGTGTCCAAAAATACATATTTAACCCACAATGTTATTTTCTTTCCAGAAGAATATGGATGTTTCTGTTCACATGCCATTTTATTTTATTTATTTTCATTATACATAGGTTGTCATCTTAAAATTGAAATTATTTTGTTCATCATCACTTCATATTCAGTGGAATATATCCCCTAAAATATTGTTTTACCCCCCCCCCCCACCCCCATGTAGCCACAAGGTGAATTTCTGATAGCCCAATGTAGTTAGGCCTATAAAATACCTCGACAACAGGAACCTGTTCCCTTGATAACATTTAGTTATGCCACATTGACAGCTGAAATTTAACACAATTCCCCCACTAGTGGGTGACGGTGGAGGGGGCATCAGTGAGTACTGCCCCCCCCCCCCCCACGTGCGGGGGAAAAGTACCTTCTGTCATGGAGAAAATTGAGGGGCTATACGATGCAGTGTGTACATTGTTGTTTGCCTGCACACAACATTGTGGAACTCGGCCAATCCCCCCCCCCCCCCCC
>JAODUJ010208011.1:0-10573 GCA_027564615.1 Psolus chitonoides
TTTATTCAATGCCATGTGACCAACAATTGTCCAATCAGATGTCGAGGATATAATTGGGTGTTGTATAAAACCTGATAACTCACCGAGGATAGTGTTCTCTAACACCATTTACAATAACACAAGTTGTTATAAGTAAACAATCGGAGATTGGCTGACCACCAGCAATCAACTGATGGCATTCATGGTGTTAACAAAGTTGAAATTATTCAATAATAGCCCCTCAACTAAGGGTGCGCATAATGGTCTCAGCGTGATGCCTCTTTGGACACTGAACTTTGATACTGAAGGACATTCAAACCAATTAGCTCTAAATGCGATCCCGTAATTCAATGATTGCCATCTCCCGTAGCACCTCTCAAGTTCTCGTCACTACCGGTGGCCCGGCGCTGAACACAAAATGAAATTACCTCGGTAGGCCTAGCGACTGGAAACCACAACTATGCGATGCAGAGATGTGTACAGTGCGACGCGCCGAGGAGCGTAGCAACGCACATCTATTTTTAAAAGTACGTAATTATCCATCAACTATATGATCACAAGATGAATTGCTTATGTAATTCTTTGCAAACTCCCTCCCAAAGAAACCGCACTGTGTGTGGGGCGCCGACATTGACAAAATAGGACATAACGACAATACAAATTAATTACTGTTTGGGCTCTCATCTGATTCTGACTTTATGAAATGACTTTGTCCCGGCATGTGTCAGAGTCCTAACTTTTACTCAGATGATTAAGTAATAATATGGGCCATGTTGTGATTTTGTCTCCCGTGAGTAAAATAACGGAATTTCCTCTCTTGATTCAATAACAGCTAGATTTAAAGTGGCATAGTGTCCGTTCAGTTCGGTAGCTACAGGTTCAGGAAGCCGACTATGGCTAATCAAGAAACCCTGGAGCCAAGTGTGATTATGGATGGGCACCGGCGATAGCTCTCCTTCTCTTTTTGAACAGTGTTCAAAGGGTAACGAGGCAGGCGTGAACCATACATTGCCATCCTGCTCCCAGGACCGCCATTTAATGTCCCCATTTTCAACTTGAAGCATCTTAATCACAAGTCACATTTTTCATCACCAATATTCTCTTTTGGACTGAAAACAACTTTGTTTCAAGTTTCTATCTCAATTTGACATGTTTATAAACATGAGGGGTCCGATTTCTCGAAGTTACGATCTCAAAATAAGCCTGGAACTGTTGTACACACATGTATAGGAAATTAGGAGTAGCCTGAAACACTGCAGTATACATCTTAGGCAAATTTGGGCCTATTCCGTCCGATTTTTATGAATTTTAGGAATAAACCAAACTTTATTCTGATCGTAAATCTCAATGTATTTCATGGCTATGGACTTTTTTTTGGCGTCATGAATCATGTTTAGATATGAATTACAGAAGTAAAAAGTGTATTTTGCGCCAAAATGGTTGATGTTTGATCAATGTACAGGTTTGAAATGGGACCAGAATTAGTGCAATATCAACTTTTTTTTTAATTCGCATTTTATTATTGCGGGAATTTGCCCCCTTGGATTTTTTACAGTGAGGGAATAGATAACAACACTGCGGAATTTCCGCAAAAATGCCTTACACAAATCAACAAAGCTAAATCCCTCATTCAGACAAGTGCTAATAAACTTTACTTCCTAGAGTCTGTATTGTCCGAGTATCTTGTACCTGGGGCACTGCTTCAATCCGATTAGACTCCAGACATGAAACAGCTGTTGTACCATGCAATCACCTATGAAGCCAATTAAAAAAAAAACTAGTTTCTCGTCCTAACTTTTCGGAAAATTGGAGCATGAGGGCCTCTTTCTTTTCTTTCTAAAGGCAGGAACCTGAAGGGCCCGTTGGCAGCACAGTAACTGCTCTTGGATGCCGTATCAAGGTAACAATTTGTTTTATTGTCCAAACATCGCTAAAGACTTGGAGAGATGATTTGCGCGATCGGGACAAGACATTTTCGGTAAAATATTCTAGTTTTGATATGCGGCGGGAAAAAAGCGTGCGGGCGGGGACGAGAAACTACTATTTTGTTTTACTTGGCCTAACTGAAGCTGACTGTTGATTACATTGGTTGACATGGTAGTGAGCTGGGCAGAGGTGTGATGAATGGTTGTAAAAAGAGCTCACACAGACTGATCAGACCTGCCAACCTCTGGAATCACAAAACTGTAGTATCATGGAACTCCAAAACCTGTATTTTTCATGAAAACCAGTATTTTCCGAAGGTATGGCTTACACAAGCTTACAAACAAAATTTACAAAACATCCATTAAAATATTTTCACTTGTTAGCAAGGCAAGTATACAATCAATACAATCTTATGCAATGGAATGCTCCAACTTTAATACTTAAATCGATAAATTAGTTACTTTTAGAATTGTACATGACAGTGGCCTTTTTGCATTTCTGAAGAACCTCCCTTTCAAGTTCCAGCCGATGGCAAGGAATCCCTGCTGCTTGCAACTACTCCCAAAAAAACCCCCATAAAACCGTATTTTATGGGGTAAAATCGTACAGCCGTATTTTCTACGAATTCCCGTAACAAATACGCCATCCCATACTAGTTGGCAGGTCTGACTGATCCCTGGTACCCGGCCTATGCCTGCTCTCATGGGTGTAATATTTGCAAATTAGCCAATGGACCTATCCTGGCATGAATGTACATTGAAGTTAGCAAAAATAATAACTACTATGAGGGCCATTGATGTGAACAACTATTTTTGTCCACAAAAAAATGGAAATTGCTGCCAAATTTCTCTTGAATCTCTTCTACGGAGTACTTTTTTGAGTGAAGACCAATCATTAGATGTCACCAACTATACTGGAAATACTTGTGAAAGGGCATTTTTACAAAACTTGACTGTCTTTTAAGCAAACCTGGCACCAAACACTTCAAACCTGTATAATAACTCAATCTTTTTCATATAATATTTTGAACCCATGTTCGCAATTTCAATAATGCGTTGAGCAATATGTTCAACTACCAGGATTCATAACCTTGTTTCACAATAACACAACACATCTTTCAGTGTATAATGTATTTATTTATTGATGGCCAAATAGTTATGGAATGTTGGTTTGAGCAGCCATGACCCACTATTACATCTTTACCCTCTCCCCACCCAGGTTTATAAATAGGGTGTGCTGCGCCCAAGGGTAACATGGGTGGTTATAGACCTAGCAACTAAGTATATAGTGATGCATGTGTTGTGGCAGCTCCTATATGGGATGTCCCCTACGGGACACGATGAGGTGGCATGCTGTACATGTATCGGGAATGAATAGTTTGCAACATGCACGCCAGTTTGGTGTCGATGTTTATTTATACTCATGACTGGAGGACACGGTTTTCAAGGATTTTTAAACATGCTCAGGCTGGACGTACAAAACGTTAAAGTGGCACATTGCAGTCTTTCAGTAATTTTTTTGAAATAATTTTTTGCGAATTTGTAAAAGAAACCAGGTTTTCTGATAAGCTGCTAATGCTGGTAGTTGTAACTCTGAATGACCCCAGTCAGGGTAACACATAACAGTAGACACATCCAATATGGAAGGGTATGTAACAAATTGCGAGACCTTCCAAATGCCGCTACAGTCGATGTTACTCAAACTTCAACATTGATAATAGCATTGCTAATTGCATTACTCATCCAGAACCAGTCTTCCCTGGCTCTGGCTTCAATTAAACTGGCAATTATACATTAATTAATTAACTATCATTACAATTCAAACTTAATATTAGGCTTTTAATTGGGGGATAAATACGAGGGTCTCCCGGTCTTAAATGTGAATTAAAACCGATGATGACGTCATCGCAGTGGCTGAAATGACCGAGGCATTAGCCTGCGATGACGACCCTCGTTTCCACATTCATAAATACCATCCAGAAAAATAAATTAAAAATCATAGACAAGTCGACCAGGCTGGGACCGGAAATATGAACAACAGCTAGGATAGGATAATCTGATTTTTCTCATTAGAATGTATCATTTCTAGCGATGAACCAACGAATTCGCAAAATAAAAGCAAATAGGCCGCACAAAATACAAGAGCTAAATATAGATTCGAGAATGATACAAGGCTAGATTTTGAAGGGAATGAAGACGACCGGTATGCAATCTAACTTTAGCCAAAATATGCTCTGAATACCACGCACGATTTTTGTAATCTATCGCTTATTTCAGCTTGAGTAAGTAGCTGAGCTGTCTAATTTACTATAAACACTGACTTAGGTCTCGTAACAGTCTGACTCTTAGGCTAGTAGCCTAACGTTAGGCTAATGGTACAGTCACTAGTAGTACAGTAACGCTGGGCCTTATGTTAAATTCTACGGTATTTGGCAGAAGTGGATTGGTTTACGAAATTACATTGCTAATATTACTATGTTAGCGCCAGTGCTAGGTCAAACGTTAGGCTAATTTAATTTAGTCTCCTGCATTATGTGCAAAATGCAGCAAGCTGTTTAAATGACTTGGTGATAGTGATACTATTACTAGGACTGGAGAGAATGTCATGCTATTGTAGCTAGCCTATTCTCTAGATATAGGCCTATAGTGCCTATGTACCCATAGGATGACGTCCTCTTCCCATCCAAAAATGTACACATACGCAGTGTGGCTGATTTGTACACACATTAGCTATGTATCATTTTCATTGTTGTACATACACTGGGGTGTATAGGCATATTGCCATAGCAACACACACACAAGAATGTATGTTGTTATTGTGTGATGGTAGCCTACATGTTTACTATGACAACCTGGTCTACAAAACAATGGATGATCATTCGGATTAATTCTCCTGAAAACCAATATGCGAAAGACCCTACCCTCGAATGCGATTTGATACCGGTCTCGAATGAATTGTTCGACCAATCAAAATGCAGGAAACTAAAACAGGTATTTATGAATGTTTAATCAACATTTATAAATTGTGAATCATTGTTTTCCGAGTCTTTGTTAATAATGGTTGCTTGTATATAGCGCCTTACACATGCGTTACCATTACTTCTGGTCATCAACTCGGCTGACCCACACATACGTGGATACTATCAGGCAGCCAAGATCAGCGCCTATGTTAATTCACAAGTTACACCTCGCAGGTTCCCAATTAAGCACATGGATGGAGAGAGTCAGTAGAGATAAAGTGTCTTGACTGAGAACACAACGTAGTGACTAGAACTGTGGATCGAACCTGTGATCCGTAGATTGTCAGTCCGATGCCTTAACCATTCGGCTATTACGCTTCCTACTATTCTTGAAGTAGGCAACCTCTATGTGTTTCTTTCTTCTACAATACCCGTTTGGGCTCGTTGTCACACCACACGTGTTGGCGGCGTTACATTGATGGCAGCGGTGGGATTCTGGTGTCTATCCGTGTGGTGTGATAAACAACGATGTTCAGCACCAGTCGGATCCGGAAGGTCTGCGTCATGCGGGGTACAGAGGGAGGAGAGCATTCAACAGACAGTCGATCTGCGTGGACCAAGACGAGTGGAAGATGACTCTACCCCAAGACGATAGGAGAGAGACAGTTCCACTGAAAAGAGCAGCTGCTCGTCATCGGTAGGGATCTGATGGCTACAGAGGGACCGGCAGAATAGGCCGATGAGGAGTTGAGAACGGCGGAAGGCGAATAGTCGATAAAGGTACACAGGAGAGGAAGCAGATCAATCTTGGGGCCTATCAGGGAGAGACGAAGGAAGACGGACGATTGCAGGCCAACCTGAAAGACCAGACTGGGATACTCCAAAGGCGTCCAAAAAGAGACCCGAGGTGCTCGAATGAGAGAAAGAATGGCAGGCGAATCTTCAAATCCGTTTGTTGGTGGTTTGTGTGAAGGGTTGTATCGGAGGGGCCTTGTTGGGAATAAAGCGTGGCAGAATCCATGGGGTAGGAAACACATTGGTATGACCAGACTGAATGCAGTCCACGCAAAAGGAGAGCATGGTATTCTAACTATCAAAGAGAAACAAATCCAGGGGAAGAGTATCGTTTAGACTGGCAAGTGGTACAAACCATATCCAAGGTATGGTGGGGAGGCTAGCAGTAGATTTTGGGTGTCAGCCCCGTACTTTGATGGTTCTACCCCTGGGACGATTATATAGTTCAGTTTGATTTAATTACAGAATAAAACGAATGGGACGAACAGATACAGATTTTGCAGATCGCTAAAAGCCTAGGCGGTTCTTGCAGATCTCGGAGAGGCGACAAGGCGAATATTTTTCATCCCTGACTGAGACTCTGGAACAAAAGTGTGGTCGGGTCAAACAAACGGGAACCGAAACAGGCAACATGGGACAGCATTTCTGAGTTGACTCATGATATCCAGCGCCTACTTTCGATGGCCTACTGCAATGCTTCGACAGAAATGAAGGCTACCTTTGCAAAATAATATTCCATCGATGCAATTGGTGACAGCGATAGTCAATGGAAGATATATATTAAGAGGCTGTCCGCATCGCAGCGGAATTAAGGGCGTTCTTACTGTCTGCACATAAGAAAGGAAATCAGAAACTCTTTAAAGTGAGGGCAGTTTCTGAGATGAAGGAAATGGAACAAAAGGCGACCACTTCAGACCAGCTGGGTGAGTCTCTGACGACAGAATTGACCCAGGGTTTCTCTGATCTGAAACAGCAACTTTCGACTCTTCTTCAGAATGGGCCACGAAAGTTCACGTATGGGAACCCGAAGAGACTGAAATCAGTGAAATGATGAAACTCTGGAGAAATGGGGCATTTAAAAATTGTCCCAAACTCGTGAAAGGAGGACGTCCAACCAGTCGAGAAAGAAAAACAGGAGAGCGACCAGAAGTCGACCATATAGGGCAACGATCGACTTATACACAAGAGAAGCCCTTTAAACTACATATTTCATGGAATCAATTGCGGTCTTTTGGCGCTGGTTTGTATGTCAAGGGAGAGCTCGAATGTGTCCAGGTGAATTGGCTTGTGGTCCCCAGAGTGGAGCTGAGTGTGATACGAACAGATATATTTGAGCGACTGTTTGGCGAGACGAAATTTACCTCAAGGGCATCTTACTCGATATGGCTGTTGCAGATGGGAGAACTATGCCCTTCTTGGATGTGGTGGGGAAATGTAAGGTGACGCATGATGTTTGGGTTGCGAACATTGACGCTCTTTTAGGTATGACTTTCCCAGAGGTATAACTGCATCATCAACGCTGGGAAGGGAGAGATGGCTACTGGTGGGTTGAACCAAGACAACATCGTGGAGGACCGCGATGGGTGTAGGGTTTTGATCGATATGGCAGTAGTTGTTTCCCAGAAAGTGAAAAGATGGTGACAGCGCAAAATTCGAACAGGAAATTTTGCGGGAAACCTGCTGTAGTAGAGTGTACCCAGAAGTTGATGTGGATCACCATCATGTCATGGTCGCTAAGGTACTTGTAGATCCCTCCAGAGAAGGGGTTCCATCGAGGCTGATGAATTCAACAGAGAGGCCCGTGGCATTGTACAAAGGTTCAACTTTAGGCGAGTGCCACTCAGTGACAGTGATGGAGAATACTACCCCATCAGTAAATTGCCGTAACATTTTAGTAAATTGCCGTAACATTTTAGTGGAGCACACAACGCTAGACGCTACACCAGTTGAGTTAGAAGATCACTTAGAGGAATAAGCTGAAAAGAGCTGTACCAATTCGACCGAGGTGGGAGAAAAGGAAGTGAGGAAACTCCTGGTTGACAATGCGGATGTGTTTGCGAGATCAAAGGAGGATCTTGGACGACCTGACTTGGTCCAACACCAGATCGACACAAGAACCGCAAGACCAATCCGCCAGGCAACACGTAGACTTCCCATCCACCGACAAGGAAAGGCGGATAAGGAAATACAACGAATTTGGTTCAGGACGTCATCAAACCTTTCTTAGGCTTTGCCAGTTGTTCTGATCAAGAAGACGGATTAGTCGACCAGGTTCTGTTTTTATTACCGCAAGGTTATTGACGTCTCTGAGAAAGATTCGTATCCGTTGCCATGAATTGACCATTCACGTGGCACTCTGGCAGGATACCAGTGGTTCTCTACCTTGGACATTGCGAGTGGTTATTGGCAGGTGGAGGTAGATTCAAATGACAGACCTATAAGACAGCTTCGTGACAAATAGAAGTTTATTCCAAACTAAAGTGCTTCAGTTTGGGTTATGCAACGCCCCTGCTACTTTGAAGCGGCTGATGCAGAGGGTTGTGAAAGGACCGCAGTGGGAGACATCCAATATATCTCGACGATGTTATCGTTTACGGAGACTAACTAGAGAAGGCGCTTAACATGCTGACTAAAATTTTCCAGCGACTGAGTCGGGCTAAGCTGTTCCAGCGACAAGTCGGTTACCCGGGACACGTCGTATCCGGTGATGGCATGACTCCGGACCCTGAAAATATACAGTTTGTCATAGAATGGCCCACTCCATTTTCCACTACCGAAGTCATCTACCGGCGATTCGAGACTTGTGACGACCGTTTGATGTTTTCAGTTACTGGTACCGAAGATACGCTAAGAGGACATACTACACAGTGCGCATAACCATAGGTTGTCGGATCATCTAATGGCAAAGAAGACACTGGCGAGAATCCGTGACAATTTTTATTGAAGTGGTTACAGACGCCATGTTGAGAGGTGGTGCAAAAGCTGCAATATTCGTGCTGCACGCAAGGATTCAAAGACGAAGCCTAACTAGAACTTACAATAGTTATGGGGGACACACTCTTCAGCTTTGCGCTATGGACATTCTGAGACTCCCGCTACTGTCTGGTTGTAGCAAACGGCATGTTCTTACAGTTTCCGATTATTTCTCTAAGTGTACGGAAGTTTATGCAATGGCCAACATGGAAGCAGAAATTGTTGCCACACTTTTAGTAGAGGAGTTTATCTGCCGTAATGGTGTTCTAGAAAAGCGGCATACCGATCATGGCCGGCAGTTTGAATAAGAACTGTTCCAGCATATGTTCAAGTTGCTCGATATACAAAAGACTAGGTCAACACTAATCCATCCCAGTCCGATGGAATGGTTGAGCGTTTTAATCGTACGCTGAAATCGATGCTTTCCGAAGTTGTGACAAATGATCAGAATGACTGGGATCACATGAGCGCACCGGATTCTCTCCTACCTAACTGATGTTTGGACGAACCGTAGACTTACCAGTGACACTGCAAGTACCATCGAACTGTGGCGACAAATGTACCGCTGCCCAATATGTACCGAAATACGTCTATAATGTGGAAAAGGGACTGGAGGCAACCGATTAAATAGCGAGAGAGGACTGGAAACTGCTTATCAAAAGCAAAAGGAATTCCATGACCGTAGGGCACATACTCATAAGTATGCCAGGGGGTATTGTGTGGCTACATAACGTAAAGTGAAAAAGGGATGTTACGCCAAACTTGATGCGTCATTTGGGAGAGACCTGATTGTGATCTGAACAAACTCACAGATGTAGTATGCAGGGTCAAGATGGGCCCTAACAAAGGCTCGTACACCACAATAGGTTGTGTCCATATACCGGTGACGACCCTCCACTGCAACCAAATGATCAATCCCGTTTGACTATTGCAAGATCTCGGTGCAAATTCCACTGTACTTGAATCAGCTCTATGTTGATAGTACCACACGAAACCTCTTAAGTTGTTTCCATCTTTTCTTCATTAGTTTTGCAGATGTCCATGTACGGGTGCGAATATTAATGTCAACAGTGCGAAAGACGGTACAGTAAGCTTGCGGACTTGCGAAGCCATTTCAAAGAGAAACACGACAACGGGGAAAACAGGTATATTTGTTCCCCTGTGATTACTCCTCGGACAAGAGGAAGGACGTCGAACGACACGAAGAGAGACCTCACGAGAAACCGACCTCTTCTACTTCCAAGAAACCGACGAGAGTGACGACTCCGGTGACAAGGCCCAGCTGTAGCAAAACTCACCCGAAAGTGTTTCGAGTTTTACCCGATTGGCCGGTGCTGGACCAGCTAGTTGGCTCTCCGAAGTGGGCATTAGATATTGGCAAAAGCAGCATGGGGTGGATACAAGCGGGAATGATGCGTGTCCCCCACACCGTACGTTACTCCGAAAAGGCCTGCCCTTCCCGCTGACGACAGTGCAGAGGCAGTTATTGAATCAGCCAGGAAAGATGCCTTCTACGAATAGGTTAAGGAACAAAGAGATGGATATATACGCGAAAGGAGTCGACTGTAGTCTTCCCGATAGCAGAGATTGTGTAACGGTGGATAAGTTCGACAAGCCGGAAGCAAATTAGACACTCTAGAGTTTTTTACTGTCAAATTGGAACAGTTACGTTTAACATTTATAGATTAGATTTAACCGATGAACTGTACTTGTTTGATTGTCTGTGAAATGTTTCTCTCATATGGATTGTCTACAGGCTTAACAAGATGATAATGTTATGTTTTTAATGTTGTAATATCGTACACTCATGTTATATTATGCATGTCATGGTCTCGTGTAGATAACAAGTGGATCTGTTGTTGAGATGTAGCTTACTGATCAGTCAGTCAGTTTTCAATTTTGAATAAACATATATAAATTGTGAATCATTGTTTCCAGAGT
>JAODUJ010208122.1:0-10572 GCA_027564615.1 Psolus chitonoides
TCTAGACGGGAGTGAATGTATTGTTGGGAAGATCAAATCTCCTGAAACAGTTCACTCATATAGAAGTTGTAAAATCAAACCAAAATGTAACACTAATATAGGGGGAGGGATCCAAGCCTATTTTCCTACAAATCTAATGATTTAGATGTAAAGTAGGGCTATCAATAATGATTTTTAGGGGTATAACCTCTCCAAAAGACTTCAAATGTATGGCCAGCACCTTTATCAAAACTGGGGGTGGAGCATTTGGGGGTGGGAACAAGACCAAAATACGCCGCCACTGAACATAATCAATATTGAATTAAAATTTACCTCACCAGTGACATGTCTAACCATGGAGTATGCTTCAAGCATGGATAGGATTTTTAAATACACCTTTAATGGGGAAAAGTTAGGCCTACTTTCCGTAGAAACTCAGGAGGGTCAGAATGTCAATAAAAGATAATTTCTCATGCATTTTGAGTGAAATATTTAATCCTTCTACGAAATATTCAGTTTGTCTTGGTAGGCTACAACTGGTTAAAACGTCGACCTTGCAGTCGTGAGGTCAGCAGTTCCACTCCTGACTGGGTCATCAGGGGCGAGTGCAGAACTTTCCGCAGGGAAGGGTCCAACATTTGATGAAATGTAGTGATCGCCCCCCTGAGGGAGGGCGTCGAAGGGCAGGGGGTGTCCACCTCCCTTTGAGAGATTTTTTAATAAGAAAGTGTGCTTAGATGCAAAATGGTGCAAAAATTTGCCATTTTTGAAGTACATTTATTTTCATTATTTAAACAAAAAATTTGTTGGCGACGAGCAGGGGGTCCGGACCCGCCCCCCTCTGCCCACGCCCCTGGTCAAACTAAATACTTGTACCCAATGTCATTTGTATGCTTGTTCATCAGTTTTTTCCCTAAAAGTGTCCTGCTTATGTCATGCCCGGGTGACTCCACATTCGGTGAGCATATCATTCTCGGAAACGTGTATCATTCTAGGTACCCGAGGAGGAAAACGAGCCCTTGCTTGGGGACTGCGAGTGTCGGAACTCGTAAAAAGAAACAGGTGTTTCGTAAGTGTTCCCCTCCCTACAGCAGACTAACTTGTTGTGATGCACCTGTCAGCATTGTCACGTAAAGATTCATTTCTCCTGCCCACAAGAGAATTACATATCCCAAGATGGTATTCTCAATTGGTTAACACCAATTAAGCTGACCAGCACTGAATATGTCTGACATATGTTGGTTACAGAAAGGCTTTACAATAACGATAACAGGTCTAGACGGGAGTGAATGTATTGTTGGGAAGATCAAATCTCCTGAAACAGTTCACTCATATAGAAGTTGTAAAATCATGACAGATGAATAGTATGTCATATTTTGCAGCTTATGAATGTGGATCGAGTAAAATACTTAATTTCTCGATTCAGGTTAATGCTTACATGGTGATGTCTATCGTGAGCAGCGTCGTCGCGGGATGTGCTCTTGTAATCTATGCTCTTCATCTTCCATTTCATGTCTACTATGGTTTTGTAAGTATAACAAGAAACTTTTATGTTGCTGTCATGTTTGAATAATGTCCCCTTGATCAGGATCTTGGAGTAACTATAGAATACCCCGCCCCACCGGAAAACACCTTTTTCCAAATCTTGGATACAGAGTCGCGGTGTATCGATAGCCCTTTAGCATGAAACTTGGCTCCTTAGCTTTTGAGAACACCATAAGATGAAAAAGTTTGACTGCGCACTACGACTACGAAATCAACTCAAATGGATGTCTAGTCGATTGTCTATTTTTAAGCCATTACGTCACGGTACGATGACGTAATTATTGAAAGCCCGGACTGACTAGGTTTCCACTTCGAATTGGATTCGCAGTCGCAGTCGTAGTAAAGAATATATTTTTAGCTATTGCGTCACGATGACAGTACGATAACATTTTATTGAACTTTGAAAGCCTGGACTGACTAGGTTTCCACTTCGAGTTGGATTTGCAGTCGCAGTCATGGTGAGGAATCTATTTTAGCCATTGCGTCACGGTACGACGACGTAATTATTGAAGGCCCGGACTGACTATGTTTCCATTTCTAGTTGGATTCGCAGTCGCAATCGTAGTGAGGAATCTTTGTTTAGCCATTACGTCACGGTACGATGACGTAACGTTCGGGCGGGGTATAGTTGTACCAGACATTGAATTCACCATAAACGTACATGAAATACGCGAACTCTTACAGAGAACGGCGTAGCCAGTAGAAAGCGGTGAAAAGTATAACCACATAAATTGAAAGAGAATTGAAAGATAATGTTGGTTGTTCCTTTACGCTTCATGTTTATCTCACCAACGTAAGTTAAGAGTTTCGAGCGTTTGTCGTCGTTTGACAAGTTTCAAAGTGGAGAAGGCCAAGTTGGCGTGAAACCAACAGGCCCTACTACAGATTTGCAGTAGATATGTGGCGAGAGAAAACGGTTTCCGTGTACAGGACTTTGAGTTATAGTAACCTACCAGTTTTATCAATTACACGCAAGCTAAAATCTAGCGAGCAAGATAATCAGTTATTAACAGGTAGATTTCATTGCCAGTGTCAGGGGCGAAGCCCATACATAAGAGTACAGAAGGTGCGTCTACGGCTAGGGGGGGGGGGGTCCGGGGTCTCCCCGGGAATTTGTATTGAAAAAGAAGCCATTATATGCGATTTCCTGTGTTCTGAGGGTCTTACAATCGTAATCAGGACAATGGAATTTTCAAAATAGGGGAGGAGAGGCTCGGGCGGCGATTGAACCCCCACCTGGATCCGCACCTGAGTGTGGTGCTACAGCTACAAATAACAGTTCCCATGAACATGTGGTAAAAAACGGGAACATGTCATTCACCTTGATTATTTGAACACATTTACAAAAAAATCCTTTTCAGGGGATAGAAGTTGCGATATACAGTATTGCCATCATCGTTTCCTTGGTCGAACTTGTAACTTCAATTGTGGCTGCTGCTTTCTGCTGTGCTGGACATGGGTGCTGCGGTAACAACTATTCTACGCCATCAATGCCGTATGATAATACCGGGAATATCGTAAGTTGAATGTAAATTATGTTTCCTCATCAGCCCTTCGATTACACAATATTACTTTACTAGAAGGGATGATGTTCGTCATGTCCAGAGAAAAGCTTATATTGACTAAATCTATCCTTGCATGATAAACATGCTAACACACAAATGATCTATGCCGTAAAGTAAACCACAATAGAGTAAGAAGTAGATGATAGCTAGAACACCAATCCTTTCTTCTGTTAGCCCTTAAGGACATTGTGGGTGTGATTCCATTCAATTTATTTATCATTTCAGTGAGAATAAACAGAAGTGATACAGTTACTGAATTGAAATATATAAAGTGCAGTGTAAATCAATCAGGTAAACATTATACAACAATATTTGAAAACAGACACTGAAATGAATGGAGACCAGAAGAAAGTTACCATTAACCTATACAAAGTCTGGCCACCAAACTATAAGATCAAGAAAAGAACAAATATATAAAGCCTCGGAACTCGGGCTCGGAACTGCGAGTAGCGAGTGTGAATATCTAGCAGCTATTGTCCCCCAAAGTGCCCCCTGTGTAATTGGAGCCGAGCGCTAAGGAGATAATATAAACTATTTGTGTACATGCAGCATATGCTGAAGGTACACCATCCGCCTGTAGAGATGTCTCTGCCGGGGATAGGCCGCGTAAGGCATGTACACAGGCTGAGTATAACCTTTAAGTACTTTCTGGGTGTTATTCACACCCAGGCCCCTTCCCTGGCTACGCCAGGCTCGTAACTGCGAGTAGCGAGCGCGAATATCTAGCAGAGGGATGCGGGCGCTGGGGCGTGACGCTACCGGAATGTCGCGAACGAAATCTCTGGGCTCACGCTGCCTTTCAGCTATTGTCCCCCAAAAGTGCCCCCTGTGTAATTGGAGCCGTGCGCTAAGGTTAAGGGCTGAACACGCTACTGCAATACGATATGATACGACATTTTGTTCTTCGCATGGCGAGTTGAATAGTGTTATTTTCCATGTGCCTAGACACACTGCATGCGATACGATACGACATGACTAGTTCAATTTTAGTCGTACGATAGTTTCTGTCGCAATGCGACATATTGGGTGGACTGAGCAGTGGAGAAACAGCACCCCGAAGTTCAGAGGAGCACTGACCGTGAGAGTAGCGTTAGAGAAGACGGTGGGAGGACACCGACCTACGGTGAGACAAAGTCTGAAGAGTGGCAGTGAGAGAGTCGTCATTGATAAGACGAAGAACCTTCCTGTGAAGGCGCTCAAGGACGCTAAGGGCAGAAAACGGGGCACATTAGTTTCGTTTATACTTGATTACCTGTCATGTCGCATTTTTTGTGCTGAATGTGCCGTTCATAAATGAAGCATAGGATGAACCCATATTTTCCGCGCGTTCTGCGCGCAGTAATCTTTCTTTCTTCATTATTTGCTAAGTGATTGTTTTGCTAAGTGGGTCGTAGTCGATTGCTGATTTTTTTATTGAGTCGCCGGTCTAAAAGTTTGCGGACCGTTGGTTTACCTAGTTTAGAATAATTGGAACATTTTTTGCGCTGTCCCTATGCTTCCAGGTTGCTGGCTCCACTCGCCACTTCGTAGGCTATCACTTATGCAGAATGTGCAGATTTATAACCAAGATCTGACATGAAAGCCGTCAAATTTTCGGAGTAGTTGTTCTTTCTATCCCTGAGCGCCGTTGAGGCCCTCGGTGGAGTGTTTTGCCTAGGGCCTTTAATGCTGTTCAGAAGGCCCTGGGGGAGGGGGCGTTTTACAGTATTAGCAGTAAGTGGGCGCAGGGGCGTATACTCTGTGGGTCAGGGGTTGGACCCTCTCCACTTTGAGGATTCTCCCATATACTTTCGAATGTTAACACAGTAAACTTTTGGCAAGCGAGGTCCTGACTCTCCCACCTTTGAGTACGGATTTACGCCCATAAGTAGCCTTCGGTAGGCTACCATATATAGCTCAGATTTTGTTAGCCCCCTCAATCGTGGAAACGCTCTGCGCCCCTGTTCGGCATTATAATATTGCTAAACACATATAATACTTATTATGTCGTGCATTGTCATTTAGTATAGCTACATTAAACTTGCCAATTCGTAATAAAAAATAGGCTATATGTAGCTACTTATTCGAAGCTACTTGTCTCATGTGAGAACCGGAGTTCAGTTTGATATTGTTAGTAAAATCTAACAAATAAACGAGACCTACGTTGAGAAGTTTAATTGTGATTTTATCCTAATCGAACGGAGGGAATAATAGGCCTCCCTTTTAGAGACACTCTTCCATAATCCTCCGTTCCAGTATCATACAATTTTCACCCTAGCTATAGGCCTATTATCTTCAATAAGTGAAGCTGCTGTCACCCTACTACAACTGCCTGACTACTGCTTTAGAAACTGAGCGACTTATTGAACATTCTAAATTTCTCATGTAATACCTCCGTGTGTTTGAAGTGGAAATAAAATCACAATCAAACTTCAACTTTGGTCTCGTTTAATTGTTTACAAACTAATTTTTGACAAGCTAACAGTAAACCAGTTCCAAACCGTAAACTTGTCATTGAATTGATAAGAAGAGCGTTCACACTAAATGTATGGGCAGGGTGATATGTGAAATTTCCAAATTGCACACGACCCCTCTTTTCGAAAATTCTGTATCCCGAGCATGCTGGCTTATACAATATAATAATGTTAAGTGTGACGTCAGGGCCATGTTGTTTTCGGGTGAACGCAAACCATTCTTGCACACTGGCTCAATGTAAAACGGTAATTTTCAGACAATACTTTTAGCTCTTCAGAGGAGATTTTTTCATCCGTAAAAACTGGTATACAAATATTTGATAATCCTCTATTGAAATCTAGAAAAATAAAAACTCGAATCCTGCTCAAAAAGTCAATTTGATGTATAAAAACGATCTTTTTGCATAGAGTTAGTTTGTGAGTGAGCCATGTGTTTCCTCCACAGACACAGACAAGGTAAGTATAAAGTGATGTACTCCTGATTGTGATTTGACACGCAGCGTGTTCTTTTGGAAATCAAGGGCAACGCCACTTACAATAGTTGTTAGTCGAACTGACACCTAGCATTGTCCATTGCTTATTGGCGGATATTTAGGTCAACTGGGCTTCATAAATTAGACTGTACTAGGACCTGCACTAGGACGAGTCATGATAATTCGAACACTTACACTTTTCAGTTCGTTTGTAATTTTCTTACTTCGATTGCGCCAGACAAAAAATAATGAACAGCAGCGTGTAGGAAAACTCGGATGGCATTGAAGCAACTAAAGGAAGGTGGAAGTCCCTGGGGTATGTGGCTCACATCCGGAGATGCTCGCGGCTGGAGGTGAGGCTACCCTCATGTGGTTACATAGTCTCGTGTGCGCCGGGCCGTTTGGAGAACAGGTGTCATTCCTTCTGACTGAAAAAGGGCTCAAAGTCCTCACATGGAAGGGTAAGAGTGACACTCAAGACTGTAACAACTACAGAGGTATTACGCTCCTCTCAGTACCTGGCAAGGTCTTCGCAAGGATTCTCCTGAATAGGATTCATCAGCAGCTGCTCTCGCACCAGCAACCAGAACAGTCGGGCTCTAACCCAAGAGGTCCACTGTTGACAGTATCCTGACCCTCCGTGTGTTGTCGGGTCAGATGCGGGTATTCAATAAGAGGTTCTTGGCCTACATTGACTTCCGCGAAGCCCTTTAATCTGTGTGTGGAGACGCCTTCTTGAGAATCCTTGAGGCATGCGGGATACCTCCAAAGCTTGTGCATTTGGTGTCTTCCCTATATTCTGGAACTGTAAGTGCTGTTAAGTGTGCTGGTGGTATTTCTGACTTCGTCACTGTTGTTTCAGAGGCAGGATGTGCAATGGCCCTGCTCTTTTTAACACTTGTATGGACTGGATTATGGGTCGAGTTATGGATGCCACGGATTGTAGGTTTCGATCGGTGATGTCAGGATTATCGATCTCGACTACTTCCCCTGCTGAGCTGGTGGATTCTCTGGTGGAGGCACTCGCAACACTGAGCGAGGGGGCAGGTCCGCTTGGACTGCATGTGTCATGGGTTATAGCAAGATTCAGTCCTTTGGAAACATCTTGGATGCCGCTGTCGAGTCTATCCTGGTGAACGGCGATAACGTAGATGTCACCGAGTCCTTTATCGACTACCTCGGCAGCGTTATCAAAGACTCCGTTAGTCGCGAGGGTAGGTCAATAGACGTCGTGACCTGAGACACGGAGCAATGCGATCGCTGGATGAAGGTGTGTGGCGATCACCACATCTGAGCAAAAGGATGAAGATCTGCGTTTTCAGCTCCCTTGTGTTCCCGGTCTTGCTGTATTGCAGCGAGGCATGGATTTTAACTTCGGGGCTGAGACACAGACTGCACTCCTCTGTGACCACCTCATTACGACGCATCCTTGGATACTGTCGGCAAGACCATGTGTCCATTACCAGGGGGCTCCAGGAGGCAGGGATGTTGAGGGCCACCAGCTTGATTCGTGATCGTCAGTTGCGCTGTGCACGTGGCTCGTCTCCTGGCGGAGGACTCCGTACACCGAACCCGGTCTATACAGGATGCGGCTGGGAGGGGGTAAGGCGCCGGGGGGCCTCGTGTTTCGTGGCTTGCAAAACTGAGCGGATACCTTGAGGATATGGGGGTGGTATGGGCCGGGCTCAGACCTGGGCGGTTGCTCGGAGGAAGCAGGATGATGTTTGGAAGCGGAATGTGGACGCAGCATGATGCCAGCCTGGCATGTGCATCCATGTTAGTTAGTTACAGGCGCTGTCGTCACTATATTCAGAATGTCGGAAATGTTGTGTATATATTTTAGCGAATATATGATTGTAATTTTGATGTGGTTTTCTATATTTTTCATTAGATTCAGTACCAACAACCGAATGCTTTTGTGGCTACTATGCAGTATAACGGACCTCCAAGCTATGCTGCATCTCAACAAGCTAACACCCCAACAGCCTCAGACTTTGGTGAGTTTTTATGGTTTATATTCTGTTCCTTACCAACATAAATCAGCTGCCTTAAATTCAACTTTCATTGGAACATGCGTCCAGACGTCCTTATACTTACAGATAAAACGCTACAGATAAAACGCCTTTACAATAATCTAAATAAACTAAATTTGAATCAAAGGGAGTGAAGACTCACCATAAATTATTAACGCCATCTGCGGTCAGTCTCAGAGTAAGTGTTTCGTAGTCCCTGGGCAACACGCTTGCGAAGTCTTGAAAGTCAAGATGGATTGACACTATCTAAACGAAGCGCTTATCGTTGGCGCTTATCGTTTGGCGATTTTTTTGACTAAAATACCTCCTAGATTGCCGGAAATGACTCTCACTCACTCACTAGGTCCGCTACAGACGGACCCTCATTCCGGTCCCTCATACAGCCAGCAATCTCGTTTGGTTCCCTCAGTCCGGTATCCCTCTTCAGAATGTCGACAAATGAGGCTTTTTTCTGCCTCTGTTCCTTCTGCCATGTGTAGGCTCCCATAGTATGAGCTGACTAGCAGGAAGTTCAGGATGACGGTCTAAAAGCAACCTTGTCACCGATTTTTGGGAAGCTCCCCATAAAGAATGTTGTTGGGGATGTGGTCTTTCCAGCTGGTATTTAGTGAAGCTCTTAGCATACGAGTATAGGTACCATTGAGCAACTTCTCCAGGACTGGTGTCATGGTCCAAGTTTCATTTCCATACAGCAGAACAGATTCAACAGTGGCCAGGAAAAAGTTTTACATGCCGAGTCACCTGGAAGTTCCACATACTTTTCATCTTGTTGAGTGCTGTCCAAGCAAGGACCTTCCTGATCTTGATGTCTCCCTCAGTGGAGTTCACCCACGAGCCAAGGTACCTGAAGTCACTGACTTTCTTGAGAGCCCTTCCCTAGATCGTTGTCAGAGGCGCGTGTTCAGGTGAATTATATGTGATAACCTTTGTCTTTTTGGCATTGCGGGTTAGCCCCACCTTGATACATTCTCTTTCCACACGTGTGAGTAATTCCTGTGCTTGTTGAATAGTGTCACTCAGCAGGCAGATGTCATCTGCAAAGTATAGGTGTGAGGGACACGGCAGGTTATATTCTCGACTTCCTCGGTGTGATAGTATAGCCTAGTTCAGTCTCTAATCCACTTGTGGCTTGGCGTAAAGCATAATCGAGCACAATGACAAAGATGAAGGGTGCAATTGTTTCACCTTGCAATACTCCTGCTAAGATGTCAATTTCCTCTTGCGTTACGATTTTGGCACGCGTGTTGGTGTATGTGGACTCTATCGAACGAAGCAGATTTGGGGGAAAACCATATGCTTTTAGAATCCTGATCATCTTGCCACGGTGTACTGAGTCAAAGGCTTTCTTGAAGTCGATGAAGGTCAGTATAGCAGGAAGATTGTTTCGCTTAGCCTCTTCGATGATACGGCGTAGAGCTAGGACTTGGGCCACGGTATTTCTCTTGGCACGAGAACCATTCTAGTTGAACCTTAGCTTAGGGTCGATGGTATCCCTCAGCCGATTCAAAATTATGCGGTTGAAAAGGTTTGTAATAATACAAATGAGACTGATTCCACGGTAGTTGTCAGTATTGGAAAGATTTCCAGACTTTGGGACAGGAATGATGTTGAAAAGAGACCATTGTCGAGGTTTCTTATTGCTGATCAGGGCGAGATTGCATATTTTCAGGACGCAATTCAAGGTCACAATTCCTGAAGACTTTAGGAGGTATGTTGTCTGGTCCTGTACTCTTTCCCTGCTTCAGAGACACTTTAACTCTGGCGTACTCATCGGGAGTGAAAGGTCCATCATTGATATCAAGGTCGGTGGGGATGTTTGGAATATCCTCTCCGGCATATGCTACAGTGGGTGTGCTGCCAAGAAGGTTCTTGAAGTGAGTAAACCAGGTTTTCACACGTTCCTCGGGGATATCTCCTGCGACTTGTCCTTCTGTTTGTTCCTTTTGCCCTGTAACTTCATTTATGACCTTCCAGACTAACTCATAACGCCCTCCTACACGAGCTTCTTCTATTCTCTTTGGCTTCTCTATCACCTCTTCTTCCTTAATCCTATCATAGGTTGCATACAGAAGCTGTCTTGCCTGCTTCAGCAGCTCACTATTTTCCACTGACTGGCTTATGACGTGGTTCTGTCGAGCGTCCTCCACTTTCTGCCTTGCCATTACCACATCAGGATGATTTGTTCCGAGGGACTGCCTGACTCTTTCTTTCTTCGGCGTGTGTAACTTCATTGCCTCCTCATTTGCAACATCATCGACTTCCACTGTATACTTGGCCTGAAGATCAGGTCTTGAGGAGAAAGCCTTCCAGTCATACAGTGCTCTCAGTCTTGGTTTAGGTACTCGTAGAATAAGCCGGACTTTCATGGAGACAACTCTGTGGCCAGAGCCAGCTGTGTGGAACTAGTTGTATGGTTCCGCATTGAGCACACTATTTCGCCATTTCCGCCGCACAAGTATGTAATCCAGTTGACGCTTCATCTTTGTACCTCGATCCTCAAAGGTCCACCTCTTGCCCAGTTTCT
>JAODUJ010208231.1:0-10570 GCA_027564615.1 Psolus chitonoides
CGACACTCTTTAGTATTTTAACCTAAAATGACCACTAGATGACGACTACATGACCATCCACCCAAAATCTCTGAAGGTAGCACAACATATATCTACTAAGTTTTATGTAAATCCAACAATCTTCAAAAATTTGACTTCAAATGACCCCTGATGACCTCCAAATGACCTTCAAAAAGTTCAGCACCAGATGATGATTGTATCTACTAAGTTTGGAGACAATCCAACGTATGGTTGAAAAGTTATTTCGAATCAAAGATTTCGACCTCTAATGACCCCTGATGACCTCCGAATGACCTTCCGAATTGTCAGCCCCAAATGGTGAATATATCTACCAAGTTTGGACACAATCCAACTTACGGTAAAAAGTTATTAAAAATCGAATATTTTGACCTCAAATGACCCCTGATGACCCCCAAATGACGTTCCAAATTGTCGGCACCAAGTGATGATTATAACTACCAAGTTTGGATACAATCCAACTTACTATTACAAAGTTATTCCAAATGAAAGATTTTCACATTTGACCTCATAACCTGATAAACAATCATTAGGTCGGCACAAAAAACAATAGGTCATACCTTCGCATCATGATACATCTGTACACCAAGTATGACAATTATCGCGTACCGAAGGTGAGCGTCACATAGCCATACACGCACAATCACACACGCACACACACACACATGCATACATCAATTATTCGACTGTATATATGTTCCTTTGCGCACAGCAAGGAACCAAAAACAATTGGTATATCTGTCAATAGCGAGTCGACAAAGTAACGTTAACGTATTTTCCTATTTAGTTACGCCATACCATATGTGTAAAATCATCCCTCTATCCAATACATAGGCTACATCAATGCGTATACACGAAGCTCTACTAAACAATTATAGCTATCATTTTGGTGTCTGTGACTGTTATAAAAATTAGTGGGCAAGTAGGCCTAAATCTCAAAATTACTGTAGTAAAATTACAGCATAACACGGAATGCAAAAGGATTGGGGCAATAAATAAACGATTGCGGGATTTCTCAGTAAAAAAATGTAAAAAGCGAGAAGAGCATTAAATGGCGAAATTTGCTTTAATCTCTCATTACATCTTCTTACTCCAAAGTAAGGTATATGAAGCTTTTGTGGATTTAGGGGGGAAATTGTTCAAATAAAATATAATAAGCTGTGACTTAGATAATAAACAAACTAGAATGGAGCTATCTAAAAGGCCAGTGGTAACTATATTGACCACTTATCAATAATTAGTTTTATTGGGGTGAAAATCTATCAATGTGTTTTTAGGCCTTTTAGACTATGAAAATTGGCAACGAATACAATTCGCTAGTTTTCGAGAATTTTGACATATAAAGCAAAGCTATTACACACTTAACTGCCGTATAGACCTAAGTTGAATACGACGCGTAGTAATGTTAAACGTTTTGAAGTCCATAAAACTATGCATTTTTGTGGTGAAGTATAACATTTGTCAGGAAGTTATAGTATTTCATACGCTTTCTTTAGCATATACCTTCTAATCAGTACGCAGCATACCCAACTCCAGTACCATAGGCGTACGGGGCATCCAGCCCTCCCATTCGGGCAGAAAATACGTTTTTCCGGGCAAAAGAGGCTCAGCCCCTCCCATTGAAAATGGTCCCGTACGCCTATGTACAGTACTATAACGTCCTAATCAGGAATGTGACCTCACAGCAACCTCATTTGAGCCTCACACTGACCTCACAAACAAGCTGTGATGTCACGATGATGCCAATCTGTAACCACTCAAATACGCTGACCTAACACGATGAGGTGTATGTGATATCATCATGTCGAAAGTGATCTCGCTGTGAGTCATTTGTGACCTAACATAAATAAAGCTCACGACGAGCTCCGTGTGAACCTCACAAGCAATCAGTTACGTGAGGTCACGTTGAGGTCAATCTGTAACCACTCAAATACATAACGGTGATGTCACACGATGTCGGAAAATGATCTCGTGTTCCCTCGTCTCTTGGGGCCAGTGGCATTTCAGAAGTGCGGGGCCCTTTTACATTCTTTTTAAGCGGTCTCCTTCCAGTGTGCCCCTCCTTTTGCAAGCTCATCTTCGTTGGCTGTCCTCCGCTCCTCGTGTTTTGCACTTCCACATGTCCACTTTTGCACCGGTTTGTCCTCCATGTGTAAGTGAGGGATTCCCTCGCTCATCTCCAGGTTTGTCCATTGCCACCCCGCCGCCAAAATTGTAGATACAAGCAATAACAAAGGACCACATCTAACGTAACTGATACCGTTTTCGCTGTTCTTATATAGGGTAACTTTCATCTTACACATGAAATTATTGATTAAATAATTCATGTTTTTTCATGAACTGAATGATGTGATGTTATGCTCAAAAGGTTCATATTACCATGTATCCATAGAATAAGTAAAATTTGTCAGTCTTACTGCTAAATCTAATTGCAGTTGCAACCTGTATTTGAAACATTCAATGCCACCTAAATTGTGCAGACCACACCTTATGATTGTTTCGACTGATCCATTATATAAACAGGGGTGTTTAGTTGACCTCACAGCATGATCTATTTGTGAGATCGCTGTGATGTAAATGGAGATGTCACAAATACCTCACAGCGACATCGCGTATGTGAGATCATTGTATGGTGTTTTTGTGAGCTCGCTGTGACATTGCACTTATAACCTCACAGCATGATCTTTTTGTGAGATCACTTTGACGTAAATGAAGATGTCACATTTACCTCACAGTGACATCGCGTATGTGATATCATTGCATGAGTTTTTTGTGAGCTCACTGTGACATTCTACTTGTGACCTCACAGCATGATCTATTTGTGAGATCGTTGTGATGTAAATGGAGATGTCACAAATATATTCTACTTGTGACCTCACAGCATGATCTATTCGTGAGATCGCTGTGATGTAAATGGAGATGTCACAAATATCTCACAGCGACATCGCGTATGTGGGATCATCGTATGATGTTTTTGTTGGCTCACTGTGATATCGTATTTGTGACCTCACAGCATGATCTATCTGTGAGATCAGTTTGATGCAAATGGATATGCCACAAATACCTCACGGTGATATCGCGTATGTGAGATCATTGCATGAGGTATAGGTGAGCTCACTGTTAATTGTACTTGTGATCTCACAGTGTAAGTTATATATGATCCATCTGTGACATCGGCGTCATCTCATATGATCTCACTATGCGGTCATTGCGATATAATATCTGTGACCTCGCGATGTTATATGCGTGCATATTATGCTACATTATCTTTAATGAATATTGCATAATGTTACAGTGTTTTAAAGGTGGGAGAAAAAGATCTTTAAATATTTGAATGTGGTCAACCGATCAGTCTTGGTTGTATCAACTGAATGTGACGACCCTGAGAACCGAGACCTAATCAAGACAATCAACCTAGTTGATCTTCTAACAAATAGTTTAGTTTAGTATCTACGGGTTCAGGACGCTCTACTGAAAGCTCATCGAGGAACCCGGAAGCCGAGTGTGATCATGGATGAACACGGCGATAGCTCGCCTACTCTTTTCGAAGAGTGTTCAGAGAGTAACGAGGCAGGCATGTAACTATTACAATTCCATCCTGCTCCCAGGACCGCCATACGTCCCCATCCGAAGGACGTGAGTGAAACTCTCAGCCTTTAGCCACTTCCCTAAATGCTGGTGGTAGCAACCTGTCCGTCATCACTGCAGGTCAGCCGTGCCGAACTTAACCAATGAACCTATTTTCCCCTTGCTTCTCCCATCACAACGAAATCAACAACTGCAGTACAGCGTCGGGCTAAGCCAGAAACTGCGAAACCATCAACAACTGCAGAACAGCTTTTTGACACGCCAGTGATTGAACCCGGGACTCTGCGGTGAAAGTGCTCACTCCTAACACTACACCACGCTACCACCTATAGGATGATAACTCGACACAAATTTCAAAGTAAATTATACTGGAGTACCAGTTTGCAGTGGAAGGAAAAATCAAGATAGGTAACATGAAATCAGAAGCCAAACGAAAGTTACAGATACACAATAAAGATGAAGAAAAGACGATGGGCTGGCTATCTATCAAGAACAACAGATGACAGTTGGACAAAAAATATCATAGAATGGACACAATGGGCAGGATCGCGACGCCAAGGCAGACATAAACTACGATGGAGAGATGAAATTGATAAGCTTACAGGGATCAGGTGGATGGCAAAAGGGAATAACAGAAAACTTTAGTGCCAACTTGGGAGGCTTTCAGTTGGCTGAATATGGCTGGTGGTAATGATAGTGGAGTACGGTACATTTGTATTGCCACATGAAAACTGGTTGTTCGATCAACGTAATGCAGTGAGTGGTAGCCAACCTTTTCAGAGAGCCCCGTTGCGTATTGTCAATTCCATAACGGCCCACACTCTGCATATCCCTGATTCCCCTATTATTTATTTCACTCTTTACAAGGGCTTTGCGGACCGCATATTGTCGCGGTCCTCATTTGGCTCGCGGGCAGCAGGTTGGCCAGCCGTGACGAAATAACAAAATTAGTCTACTAAACATAATAGCTAATGGATCACGGACAGGCTAAACATAAACACTGAACTTAAACATTAAGAGAATTTGTTGGTTAAATAAACTATTTACATAAATATATTTTCCAGTAATATAGCTCAAATTTGTGTTGATAATCTTCTCGAGTCTTGTGTTTCCACCAGGGCAGACACCCCCCCCCCCCACACTAAACCTCCTCCCATAGGTCACATGTGCATATGACTAGCCTGGTTTGATCGGAGAGAAGAATAATTTGCTTACAACAGACACATAATGTTCTTCTCAGGACTATGTGTGTTATACCGAATGATGGAATATGGTAGCCAACATATCGTTCAGTTCAGTATATCATGAATGAACATCAATATAACTAAGATCGCTTAACATCGATTTTTTAGGTTAACGTTGAAGAGTAGATAAAAGTGTTAAATTTGACATATGAAACTTACTTGGAAAATAATACTCTATTAGGAGTCGTCTCGAAATGGTATATTTAGTTGCATGAAAACGTCAACAATTTGAATGGCCGCCATCTGGTTTCAAATTTTCATTTTCAGGACATAATAATACTCTATTAAATGCAAAATTGGTATCAAAATATATTTGAAACCAATACGTACTAGGTAAATCACATAAGTATTGCTATGGTTCACAATACTAAAAAAATCAATTCGTCCAAGGTTCTGAAACCCAATGTTTATCAATATGCACCCTAGTTGTAAATTTATAATAAGGCCAAGTAAAAAAAATCATATTAGCGTCCCCTCCCACTTCCTTTTTTGAAGATTCTTCAATTATTATTCAGGTATCAGAAGTTGAGATTTATTCTATCCCCTCGCAAATGTATAAGAAGCACTTCAGGATAGTATTGTGATCATTAGACGGGCCTACCTCCCATAACGATAAAAAACGCCTCCTCCTTTTTTGGGGTAACGTTGGGTGCACCAAATATTGGGCCGAAAACGGGTAATAACATCTATTTTTTGGTAATAAAAAAACCCCTCCTTCCTTTTTTTAAAGACAAGCATATTTGAAGTAAAAGGGTATGAAATACAACAATTTTGTTAATATTGTGACCTGAGCATCATGAAAAAAATCATGTCTTCTTTAAACGCCTCTTAAGTCATACCCCTCCATTCAAGGCAACACCGCCCACAATCTCACGTAGAACTTTCGCGGCCAAAGTCGCAGTCACATTTTTCGTTTAACGTTGAAAAATCTAGAAAATCATCAAAATATGTTGGACTTCAATCATAAGTTGAGGGCGTTTATAACGGTCAAGTGTTCATGGCGCAGTTTTTGAGATCCAAGGATTGGGGCCAATGTGCAGATCTTACAAGATGTTTTCCTATTGGATAACACTTACAATAACCCTAACCCTAAACACTAACTTAATCCCTATTCCTAACAAAGAGTACAATCGATACCATATAATACAAACATCCAATAGGAAAACACCTTGTAAGTTCTGCACATCAGCTGAAGGATTGTGGTTTCGAGGCCTGGTTTGGCTGTTGCGTTGTGTCTATGAGCAACGCACTTTACCTCGATTGCTCCTCTCTACCCAGGTGCAAATTGGTACCTGCGCGATAACGGACAGTGGCGCCGTTGCATCGGCTGCCAAGGGTGTAGTAATATGTGAGCGAACGTGCACCTGTGGTGCTGGCACGGTATTTATCAGGTTACCTGGTGTAATATCTATCAGTAAAGCGCATTGAGATTGTCTTAGATGGAATGCGCTATATAAAAGAATGACATTATTGTCGGCGTCGTCGTCGTTATTATTATTATCATTATCAATATTGTTATTAAGTTTAAGTTACTCTGGATTGCTCCATCCAATTATTTTTTCGTGACTGTTAATACAAAGCTACCCCCATTAAACCCAGTGGCGGCGCTACGAGGGCATGAGGGCACCCCCAATGTTTGTTATTCCCCTCCCCCCCCCCCCCACACCCAGATGTGAAAGTCAACAGGTGCTGGCCATGATTGTGAAATGTTTTGGAGAAGTCATACCGATGGAAAATGTTATCGACAGTTCTATTTTGCATCTAAATTACTATATTTGTACTTTAGACCCCTCCTCCCCATATTAATGTTACATTTTGGTTCTCCCCCAGAATTTTAAGTTGCCTCCCACTTCCCCCCTCCCAGATTTTCAAGTCTGGTGCCGACACTGATTATTTCATTTCGTTCATTTCATTTTAATTATTTCGTCTATACATACAAGCAATAATGTAGTATAATATAGACAGGACACTAGAAAAACAAGAATAGTTTATCGAGCTAGCGATCATAAAATAGTAAATGACAAAGAAAGAGAATAACAATTAGGAGTAAGAAAAATAAACATAAGACAATCTAATCTCAGTCAGCGTAGTTTTCAATTAGGTGAGCTTTTAATTTGCGTTTAAATGTTGCATAGGTTTTAACACTTTTGACATCATTCGGAAGAACTCTCCATGTTTTATAGCAGTAGTTATTCAACAGTAATTCTCCGTGCTTCGAGTTATGTCTGCTGACTGAAAAATGTGTATTATTCCTCGTAATGTTACGAATATTGCTGGAAATACCAGGGTTAACAATATCGCTAAAAACATGGGGAAGAATATTGTTTATGTACTTATAAATAAAAGAACACATTTTAAAAACATGAATGTCGCCGACCTTAAGAAGGGAAGCGACGAGACATATTCACATTTATTTTTTTCGACTGCATCGTTGTTAAAGCACTTTGGTCCTCAATATCATCTGATTTATGGATTATTGATAGTATTGAGTTCACTTTCCCAATACTTTGTTTTGATTACGCTGTCGACATTCAGCATCCTCAGCGTCCTATTATTTATTTTTATAATCTATGCAAAAAAAAAATATTTTTTTTGCAGGCAAAGGAATAGGTTGCCATTATTAGAGGTTACAAATTTAAGTCGGAGTCAAAATAAGAAGAACTTTAGGAATTTACAAAATGTGTCTAATGTTTAATGATATGAAATGTTGTTGTTGCTTCTTGTACACGCATTAGGAAAACGTTATTAAAATGCTAAGTTTAATTTTAATTTCTAAGACAAGATATGTATTATAGAAGTTTATTTAGGAATAAACATATATCTAAAAATAAACATATATATTAACAAAAATATGCTCTCAAACCTCTAATATATGTTAGCGAGCCCCAGTTCGAATACCAGCGCTGTATAACATACACTTTCGATGCGATATATGTTTGCACAAACATGCCATTTAATACTTACAACTCAAGTTGGTTCAATCCAAAGAACATTTTTCCTGGGATATCTTGTAGACGATTCCTAGACAGGACACTAAAAGAAGACGCATATAGCTGACCATTAGCAAAGTGAGAAATCAGTGAGAAGACACAATAATGTGAAACTGGAAATTGCATACCTTGATTGTGTGATGGCCATACTTCCTACATACGATACTCACCAGGAAAAAGTTTTTCTCAATTATTACAGAGAAAATGTTCAATAATATTCTCAATAATTTATTATTCATTTCGATTTTCTTAGCCACCAATTAGATTAGAACTAGAGCACCAATGGTGCAGAAGCTCATACCATATAGACCTATGTTTGCCATTACTGTGTGCTAAACATACACATATTTTAAATATCGACATACAAACCAAGAATGAGCTCAGTCCAAGGTACTAATCACTAGAGAGGTTTGGTTTCGCAACCCTTTTTTATAAGGGTTTCAGTGTTTAACCCATGTTGACCTCAGTCCTCAGATGACATTTGACCACCAGCAGAATTACCGGAAACAATATACACATTATGAGGAACCTGCATACCAATGAGCTCGATCCAAATTGTTAGACTGTTTTCAAAAGTTGTTAGTGTTTGATCCCTGTTTACCTCACCGGTCCCTTGCCCACCAGCTGATTTTACCGGAACTATATAAACATTATGTGGAACATGTATCAACAATTATGAACTCAATTCATGTTAACATCATCAAGTCCGACTGTTTTAAAGGATTTTCAGTGTTGGCTCCTATTGATCTCAGATGACCTTCGACCGAAAACACTGAAGGAAGCACTATCCAAGTATAATAATGACAATCAGTCACCACTGTGCCATTAAATCGGTAGGAGAAGCATTTTTGAGTGTTTTTCAAATGACCCCGAATGACCACTAGATGACTGTTGACCCTTAATCTCTGACCTCAAATTCATGAACACCCCGAAGTATACCCAAGTACTACCCAAGTATACTTTTGACAAACCCTCAACATTCTACCACGAAAACTGTAGAAGAAGAAGCATTATAGTCGTCTCAGTGAAAATGACCCAAAATGACCCCTAGATAATCGTTGACCTGAAATTCCTGAACACCCCAAAGGAAGCACTACCCAAGTATAGTTATGACAAATCCTCAACACTGTACCATTAAATCTGTGAGAGAAAAAGCATTTCGAGTGTTTTCATAAAATGACCCGGAATGACTGGTATGAACCAATAATAGAGGGCGCTTCTTTCTTCTTTAACCCTTTACCTACGGGAACTTTTTTCGATAGTTGGCTTTTTCATGTTTCGAAAAATACCTGATAATCTGGAAGCAATTGAAAAATATGCCGTAATGGAAATCGTAAAGCCAAAATATTAAAGAACATATTCCACACAAAAAAATCAAGAAAGTGAAATTTTAGGCCAATTTCTGATTTTTTTTTCTTCTCCAAAAATAGGCCCAAATTCCACATTTTTTTCACTTTCTCCTCAAACCTCGAAAAATTGATGCAAAACACATCCCTTAACTCTAATCGAGGTGTTTTAGACCCTAACAATAATTTTTTGTGTTTCTATGTTACTTACTGTTGAACCCCAAAAAATTACATCATACTTGTGTATGTACCAGTTCAGCGAAATGACGTATTGCACTAATATAGAAAAACGAAAACACGTAGTGATGTTTTGTCTTCCAAAATAGCCCTACACCTATCCCCTACAATTTCAGAGGTGTGAATATGTCCGAAAATATGAAATAAGAACCAATTTGGACCGATTCGTACAAGTTATTAGTCCAAAATAGCTCTCATTGACTTCAGGGTGCTGAAGCGGGACAACAACAGAAAACCCACTAAAACCAAATTGTGGGTACTAAAACGATGGAATTCAAGCTGGGAACCGAAGGAAAGTTATAAAACGTTTCAATAGCTACAAAATGATATATATATTTGAGTACGGTATGATGTAAGTTCCAGGAACTAATATTTTTCGAAGACAGAGACCTTTTTGGCTCAAAATGGTCGATTTTGGGTCAATTTATTTTTGAATTTTCAGGTCACTAGGCCAATAGAAGGATTGTTGGGCTCAGAATGTCTTCTATACTATTTCTAGCAATAATAAAACATGTTAGGGTAGTACACACATAATAAATAGAGCAGCTAGATTTAAAGCGAGGACCCGATTTTGCCAAAATGTCAAAGTCACGCCAAATTCAAGCCATTGTCACGCCATGTTCTCTACAGTGACACCGCTCTAAAAATAATTATATGAAAGCCCTATGTGTTTTCTTTTAAATAAGACAATATCCAGGGCTGATTTAAAATTACGCAAAATTTGCGTAGTTGGTAGGTAAGGGGTGTATGTAGAGTCGGTGCAAGAAGATTCAATTAAGCCGTTTTAATTCAACTCAGATTATTTCGAATAATGTTTATAATTGAACGATATTCTTTTTAAAGGGTATTTTGGTTCGCATTGTTCTCATGTTCGCTGATTTAACCCATTTCCTGCCAACATTGTAAATCTTACAACATGGGCACCATTTTTCCAAACATTTTTTAAACCATCATTCAACATTACCCTAAGCTCTCAATAGGCTTATTTTAGAGATAAGACACGGGACGAATATTTAAAAATAGTTTAATGGGGGTCTATGGTGAACAACATTTTCAAAATATTTCTCGATAATGTGGTGACCTTGACTTGACCTCGAATTTCACGCTTCAGTGACCACATTTTTCAAAAAAATCCCAAGCCTTCATA